>JARSSU010047838.1:0-19936 GCA_029619165.1 Eurosta solidaginis
GCACCTCAGGGTAGAGGATGATTCGAATGGGTTATCTGCTATTGTGTAGACCTTGTAGCACTCAGGATCTACCACAGCGATTTCAGGGCAAGTGGGTCCTGTGCTCCACGGAGACAGGTAGGCCATGGTGCTGTGTTCTGTCAAAAGGAAAATTTAAGATTTTCTTCTCTGGTCTCGACGTTTTCGTTATGTCGATAATAAGGGGCGGCACCTACAATCTTCAACGAGATCACTGCGCTCAAAGTAGGAGAACAATAATGAAAATATTTGAAGCTAAATAATGATATTTAGTTGTGATATAGGGCTTGATGCATTTCAGGAGTTCAGATCTTTTCAGACACTAAGAGCACTAACTGGTCCTGTATTGGGAGAATTTAAACGAATATTAACTCTCGGTGAACTCAAGTATACCCTGGACGGATCTCAATAAAAATAGGAGGCGTATACTACGCTCAGACTGAAAACCTTTTCAAGTTGCGTTTTGATATTGACGAATATGAAATTAGGAAGCCAAGCTGGCATCGTGGAGAAGCTTCTGCGAAATATTGGAATAAGGAACCGAATCCACGAGGCTCAGAAAAATTCTCTCAAGTAATGCTGCCTGAATTCATTAGCAGGGTGGGAAAGACGCGTTTCGAAACCTCCTGAACAGTAATCTTTTAATGAGGTCAGAATGCGCGTTATTTGCGAACACCACAGTGTAAATTATTTTGTTGTTGAATCCTTCCCAACAATATACTCCTAATGATATAAGAACTGTAGAAATTCTGAGTATCACGATGTATGTTTATTGCGAAATTGTAAAGGATGCCTTGCAATGATTTCGAACAACTTACTGCAAAGATCTCGTAATAGACGGGATTCTGATCAACACTGTGCAAGTTTATTAGAGGATTGGAAAAGCCGAGTTTCCAAGTGAACAGTTTACAGTTAATAATGTCGGATTAGAAGCTATCTGAGCAGCAAAGTGTAATTTCATAAGAAGTTTAGCAAGACCGTGTTTTCATTCTCCTTGAACCTACTTATTAGTTTTGAAGGCTGTATTAAGACAGTAACAAACACGAAGTTCCAACCATATCTCACCTAGCTAAAACTCGTGTACATCTAATATAGAATAAACAAGCTCGGGGTAAAAACTCCTCGGCGTAAATCGCGCTAAGTACTTATATGGTTTATATGAGCCCAATAATCTAGATGCCAGAAGGTAGGAATGCAAATCAGACATTGATCTTAACACGATCACGAATTTTCGCACAAATCGCACAAAAAGTACGGAATTGAACACATCGTCTATATGTTCGATGCCTGTCAGTCATAAAAAATCGTGATGAGACTAAGGGCACTTACCCACGTTACAATTACCACAAAGGCATAAATCGTAAATGTTTTACAAGGCGGGATCACTCAACAGCTAAAGTGAGAAATTAACATACATACATACAATCGATTACAACTGTAAGTCATAACCCAAGATTCAATTTGTTTATATGTGAAAATTCAATCAATATCCCGAACCAAATTATTTACATATATTGCAACCTCAAAGGCCAAGTTGATATGGTCTCGTACATCTTGTACGAGCGTTATGAAATAAAATTCGCTATTGAGCTTTCACCTTCAGGTTGATTTCTTTGATACGCCGCATAGAAAGAGATCAACATCAAATTACCAACAGCAAACAACAACAAGCCATAATCAAGAAAGACACGATATTTGATGTAAATCTACTGATTTACATATTACAACAACATTGATATCAACATGATCGAATAAGTAAGTTCATCCAATAATGCATAGTAAATTTGATTTTACTGCTGATCCAGCTGCTAGACAATACATTTCGTTGTTGTTCTTGTAGCTGTGGTTTTCATATTGTGCAAGTGCAAACAATTTTGCATGCAAACATTGAGAATAAATATCAGAAAGCCAAATCAACAATTGCATTGACTGGAGAAGATCAAGAGGTCGTTGCAGCTAAAAAGGAATATACAAAACAACACCAAATGGTAAATGATAGAAAAAAGCGATTTTACAACAACACGTGCAAGTATTTGGAATCAGCGCGCAGGCGCAATTTGATTGATCCATGATCTTTATTGCCCTACTAAATTTGCTGCCCATTGCATGCAACATGGTTGCCAATTATTTTATTTTTGTTGTAACAAAATATGTGCCAAATCAAAGTAAAATTTACCTTTTTGCTATTTTTATTCCCAAAAAAGAATGGCATAGACACTAATGCCAACTGTTAGCATAACATTTATTTCATAGAACGAATAACGTGTTATGGTGATATCGTATGAAAATGGTCGGAGGTGATGCCGTATAATATGATCTTTCATACCAAGCTTTTTCAATTATAAAGATGTACTACTTCAATATGATATGATTTGGCATTATCCTAATCATACATGTTGCAGTATGATATTCTTTAGTTTGATTCTGTGTTATAAGATTTGATGTAATTGAATCCAGACGAAGAGTGTAGGCGAATTAATTCGGGATTACTTTCCTAGCTTTTCAGGCTCATTTCATGATGAATTTTAAATGATGAATTGTCTACAACATAAACAGGGATCCAACTACTTTATGCTAAGTTCCCATATATTACACTTCGGAAACATAACAAAAGAAGTGGAAGCGTCGTGAAGAGCTTGGCTTCGTGCAAGGTAGTAGGGCGTGAAGGTATTATATTCCTTATGTAGAAGGTACACCATCATTTTCATTAATTGACGCTTAATCACCTAAGCGATTTTGGCAGTTTCGTAAGAAGTTACGCCAGCTATCCCTGCATCGCGATAGCTGTCGCCAATTGGGAGCACTCCGCTATGTGCAGTCTTCTTCATCTGCCTCTCCCAACTCCAAACCGTATAACGTGAACAGCCTGTGAAGCCTTTGATTAGGGTAGAATGTACATAGTAAATTTAAACAAGTAAGGAAGGCTAAGTTCGGGTGTAACCGAACATTACATACTCAGTTGAGAGCTGTGGAGACAAAGTAAGGGAAAATCACCATGTTGTAAAAGAACCTAGGGTAACCCTGGAATGTGTTTGTATGACATGTGTATCAAATGGAAGGTATTAAAGAGTATTTTAAGAGGAAGTGGGCCATAGTTCTATAGATGGACGCCATTTAGGGATATCGCCATAAAGGTGGACCAGGCCTGACTCTAGAATTTGTTTGTACGATATGGGTATCAAATGAAATGTGTTAATGATAATTTTAAAAGGGAGTGGGCCTAAGTTCTATAGGTGGACGCCTTTTGCGAGATATCGCCATAAAGGTGGACCAGGGTGACTCTAGAATTTTTTTGTACGATATGGGTATCAAATGAAGGTGTTAATGAGTATTTTAAAAGGAATGGGCCTTAGTTCTATAGTGGACGCCGTTTCGAGATATCGCCATAAAGATGGACCAGGGGTGACTCTAGAATTTGTTTGTACGATATGGGTATCAAACGAAAGGTGTTAATAAGTGTTTTAAAAGGGAGTGGGCCTTAGTTCTATAGGTGGACGCCTTTTCGGAATATCGTTATAAAAGTGGACCAGGGGTGACTCTAGAATTTGTTTGTACGATATGGGTATCAAATGAAAGGTGTTAATGAGTATTTTAAAAGGGAGTGGGCCTTAGTTCTATAGGTGGACGCCTTTTCGGAATATCGCCATAAAGTGGACCAGGGGTGACTCTAGAATGCGTTTGTACGATATGGGTATCAAATGAAAGGTGTTAATGAGTATTTTAAAAGGGAGTGGGCCTTAGTTCTATAGGTGGACGCCTTTTCGAGATATCGCCATAAACGTGGACCAGGGGTGACTCTAGAATTTGTTTGTACGATATGGGTATCAAATGAAAGGTGTTAATGAGTATTTTAAAAGGGCGTGGGCCTTAGTTCTATAGGTGGACGCCTTTTCGAGATATCGCCATAAAGGTGGACCAGGGGTGACTCTAGAATTTGTTTGTACGATATGGGTATCAAATGAAAGGTGTTAATGAGTATTTTAAAAAGGAGTGGGCCTTAGTTCTATAGTGTGGACGCCTTTTCGAGATATCGCCATAAAGGTGGACCAGGGGTGACTCTAGAATTTGTTTGTACGATATGGGTATCAAATGAAAGGTGTTAATGAGTATTTTAAAAGGAGTGGGCCTTAGTTCTATATGTGGACGCCTTTTCGAGATATCGCCATAAACGTGGACCAGGGGTGACTCTAGAATGCGTTTGTACGATATGGGTATCAAATTAAAGGTATTAATGAGGGTTTTAAAAGGGAGTGGCCCTTAGTTGTATATGTGAAGGCGTTTTCGAGATATCTACCAAAATGTGGACCAGTGTGATCCAGAACATCATCTGTCGGTACCGCTAATTTATTTATATATGTAATACCACGTACAGTATTCCTTCCAAGATTCCAAGGGCTTTTGATTTCGCCCTGCAAAACTTTTTCATTTTCTTCTACTTAATATGGTAGGTGTCACACCCATTTTACCAAGTTTTTTCTAAAGTTATATTTTGCGTCAATAGACCAATACAATTACCATGTTTCGTTCCTTTTTTCGTATTTGGTATATATTATGGCATTTTTTTCATTTTTCGTAATTTTCGATATCGAAAAAGTGGGCGTGGTCATAGTCGGATTTCGGCCATTTTTTACACCAATACAAAGTGAGTTCAGATAAGTACGTGAACTGAGTTTAGTAAAGATATATCGATTTTTGCTCAAGTTATCGTGTTAAAGGCCGAGCGGAAGGACAGACGGTCGACTGTGTATAAAAACTGGGCGTGGCTTCAACCGATTTCGCCCTTTTTCACAGAAAACAGTTATCGTCCTAGGAGCTAAGCCTCTACCAAATTTCACAATGATTGGTTAATTTTTGTTCGACTTATGGCATTAAAAGCATCCTAGACAAATTAAATGAAAAAGGGCGGAGCCACGCCCATTTTGAAATTTTCTTTTATTTTTGTATTTTGTTGCACCATATCATTACTGTAGTTGAATGTTTGGCATAATTTACTTATATGCTGTAAAGATATTAACTTTTCTTTTAAAATTTGAATTTAAAAAAATTTTTTTTAAAAAGTGGGCGTGGTCGTTCTCCGATTTTGCTAATTTTTATTAAGCAGACATAAAGTAATAAGAGTAACGTTCCTGCCAAACTTCATCATGATATCTTCAACGACTGCCAATTACAGCTTGCAAAACTTCTAAATTACCTTCATTTAAAAGTGGGCGGTGCCACGCCCATTGTCCAAAATTTTACTAGTTTTCTATTCTGCGTCATAAGCTCAACTCACATACCAAGTTTTCATCGCTTAACGCGTATTTGGTAATGAATTATCGCACTTTTTCGATTTTTCGAAATTTTCGATATCGAAAAAGTGGGCGTGGTTATTGTCCGATATCGTTCATTTTAAATAGCGATCTGAGATGAGTGCCCAGGAACCTACATACCAAATTTCATCAAGATACCTCAAAATTTACTCAAGTTATCGTGTTAACGGACAGACGGACGGACGGACGGACGGACGGACATGGCTCAATCGAATTTTTTTTCGATACTGATGATTTTGATATATGGAAGTCTATATCTATCTCGATTCCTTTATACCTGTACAACCAACCGTTATGCAATCAAAGTTAATATACTCTGTGAGCTCTGCTCAACTGAGTATAAAAAGTGCCAGTGTTTCTGTGCACGGTTGCCACTGACCCGAGTACGGAGTCCTACCAAACTTTCAGGCTATAAGAACAATTTATAAGCAAGATAAAGAAGGAAAGTACCTGTATTATGCCGATAAGGCTAACGCTTAAGAGATCTTCCATAATATTAGTACTTACGTCATATCTTACGCCATGCAGCTGTGCGAAAACTTCAGATTAACTTATCAGAAGTTGCTGCAAGCAGTTTCTAATAAGTCAGTGAAGGGATATCTTGATATGCCCATGCAATCGCTCTTTTGGCTCCGTATAGCTTGCAAACACAAACAAATCGATTTCAGTAGAATGGCACAAAAAATATTCGCAGCATACTTTAAATTTCAAATTTTGAATTATGTTGGTAGCGGCATGTCTCCAAATCATATGGTGTTTTATATTTCTTCGAATGTGTACCACCGTGCCCGAATGCAAACTGAAGGTTCTGTGTTCAAACCCGGGAAAAGCAGAATCCAAATAGAATCAGTTTTTTCTAGCACTCCTCGGAAGTGCATTTCTAACATATGAGGCTTCTTACCGAAAAATCACCTGCCTCGAACTAAATCCTTTCGGGGGTATATCGCGCTAAGTTATTATTTTAATTATTAATATGATTTGGCATCATATCATATGATATGACCTAATTGAATAAATATTTTTTAAGGTGGTTGATAATTTGGAAGCCACATAACCAACCCACTACCACTTTCAATAGTGGTCTTGCGTACCAGCACATCATCGGCTTAGATTGAAACCCACTAATAGCATTTTCCAAAAACTATTTTTAGAAGCAGTTTAATAGATCATAGCTGATGCATCAACCAGGTAAAACGGTACCACCACATAATAGCCGCACACGAAGTTAATCCACTTTATGATGAATTTACTTTTATGCTTTCAATGAAAGTTTAAGTAGTTCTTTGACTGCCATGTAAAACTAATTTATGTCAGCTAGCATCATCAGTCAGTGTGTTCCAAGCGGAGGTTGTGGCAATTAAGGATGCGGTGATGGGATGCTGTCAACTGCTGCTACGGTTAGAGAAATCAATAGCCAATCCGACAGCGATGGATGGGTGTATGGGAATGCCTGACCTCGCTTACGGTTGTGCCGAACTACCCTACCGCGCATGGATACAACTGAACTGAATATATATGTAGGGAATACGTAGTACTCCTGGCCACGTGTGGTCTGTTTTCTATAGATGGGCCTCGAGTAAGCTAAGCAGGGCGGGTTAAGCTATTGCAGGGTATCCCCAAAGTGGATAGCGAGCGGTCTGCTAAAGTTGTTCTGCCTACCAAGTCTCTCTATCAAAGGTGATAGGGTTTTGTCCAATGAGAGTCATGCGGTGCATCTCAGCTCACTAAGAAACCCCTCTTTCTGCAGCTGCATGGAGGATGATAAGGTGGAACCATCAAGAGACTATGCTTGAATGTTCTGCTTTGCACGACTTAGGGGAAAGTATTGGTATCGGCTTACTAGGATATTCGAAAAATTTATCTAGGCTCGAGATCGGTCTAATTAGAAGCTACATCGTTGCCACGCAACTGTTCCCTAAATAGCTATAACTTGGTATCACAATGGACCTTTATGTCCATGAGCATTGTCTCTTACCTAATGGGGCACTTTTGTAGTGCGGCTCCAGTTGAGCGCCCTGCTGAGTTGATGAGAACGCTGAGCTCTCCGATCTAATGCGAATGTTTAACGTTTAGTACGTTTTCAAAAGCTCCAAAATAGAAGACGACAAACCACGGCTCTAACGACTTTGTACCTAATATTTAAAAAGCACCAAGCTTTATCTAAATATAACTAAACGGCAACTGTGATTGCAATGCAATCTTCGACTGAACTCACAAACATCAATCCACTAACAAAGCTTTACAACTTGCCTTTCAATACACATTCATACAATATTTATGCCAAATTACATACTCCGCACACTCGTCACACTTAAACCTTGTTCCAACGTACTACACAAGGTTGCTGAAAGTCGCTTGACCATGTGCAATGCATTTTGACGTTGCGCAGCATTTACATTCATACGAACCGATGCTCGCCACACTAATCCACCATCCGTAATCCAGTGATCTCCATATCGATACGCTAAGTGCGACATCCCTCTTGCATTGCCCTAGTCCACACAGCAGTCGCCATCAGCATCGTGTAAAACTTACTCTACTGATCGAACTGATCTTGCTACGACGGGGTTCATTTCCGCATGATTACAGCCACTGCAATCAGTTAGTCACACGCCTGAACACTACAAACAAATATTAGCTCCTCACCAACATGTGCCACTTGTGCTTGCCGGCTAACAACTTTTTTTCTCAAGTTGTCTGATCAATGATCGTAAGCAAAAGCCATTCGGCGCTGAACTACAGCGGCTCGTGGCCAACTTCGTTCTGTTAATTTGTTTGTTAAGAAACTTATTTGAGTTGAGTACTGTCTCTCTTACAGTCGACTCTCCACTGGGTTCTCCACCAATGAGCATAACAGTGATAGCGGTAAAAGGGGTATTGTGGGAAGGGAAAAATAGGAGAACTCACTTAACATTGAAGAAGTGAGTAACATATGGAGAATACTCGTTCACAGGGGGCTAAATGCAGGAGAAAATAACAGGTAATACAGCGGAGATTAATAACAGTGGTGTAAAAAACCCAGCGCAGGAATAAAGCTGAATGGAGGACTGTTGTTAAAAGGAGGGTGATAGCGTTGATAGAATTTAACAGCAGCTGTATGCATAAAGGTAAATACTCTTGAATAGGGGTGATAATTGTTTTGTGTAGAGAAAGGAGAAGACATTTATGTGAATAGGGGTGATTATTTTGCAGAGTAAGGAAGGCTTTTTTTCGCGTAAAAGAATGTTAAACTGAAAGGAGCAGAAAGAATTCCGATTTTGGAGAGTTGAATTTACATATATGTCGCCTTCGAGCAGCAACGCTTTGCATTTTTTTTTGGATAATTTTTAACACATTTCTTGGCAGAATTCTTTCGATTTGCAGCACTAGCTAGAATCGAATGAATGCAAAAAAAACGTCCGAAGCTTAAATATCAGAGCAGTAGTTGTTATCCCTAGATAAATGGATTTGAGACTTATTTTGAGCTTATAGTATTTTTTTCCGAATTCATGCAAAATCTCTTGGACTTAGCTATCAAAAACTGACCTAAAATCCGGCACGACTATATTCCGTCAGTATGCGACTTCGCATTGGCGTCTTGGTAGCGACGTCACTGTTGACAGATATAAATTCGATAATGTGAAGGTCTCATCAATCTGGGAACCAGCATTTACAGCGAAAATAGAGTCAGCTTACCAACAAACGTACTTTGGATTGAGTAGGCAATTGAAAAGTAAAGCCCTCTCTTGACGAATAAGAATCATGCTCTACAAGGTGCTCGTCATACCTGTCCTGATGTATGGCTCGGAATCATGGACGGTGTCGAGAGAAGATGAGATGTCTTTTGGAGTGGTCTAGAGTAAAGTTCTAGGGAAAATGTATGTATGGTCCTGTCCGTGCTGCCGACGGCGAGTATCGATGTAGATATAATGATGAGGTCTATAAGCTTTACTCACAAATGAAGATAGTACAGCGAATAAAAGCATAAAGTCTTGGCTGGTTAGGTTATGTTATGCGAATGTACGAAGACGCTCCAGCCAAGAAATAATTTCAATCGAAGCTTCAGTTTCGAAGCAGAGGAAGGGAGAGATCTACACAGAGCTGGGAGAGGCAGGTGGAGAAAAACTTGACCACCTTTGGTGCTCCAACTGGCTTCATCTATCGCGAACCATCCGTGCTCGCCGCGATTTGTAATGAGACGGCCAAAGTCGATCAGGCGGTTAAGCGCAAATAATGAATGGTGAGTAGACTTATAAATTTAGAATATAGAGCAGACGCCTAGTCATTGTGAGGGCTTAGTCAAACTCCATAGCACCCGACTATGTGGCTGAGCGGTCTAAGAATCTGCATCAATCCTATGAAATGCGGCGGGATGTTACCCCTTTATCTAGTATGTTTTACGGACCGTGTCTTTGGTAACTTGCAACCCGTGGCGTTTAAGCTACATTTGAACAGGTCCTTCCTGATGCTGGGACGCGCCGGGAAGTAACAGCGGCGTTACCATGCAAAAAGAGAACTGCTGTGCAGACAGTTATTTATTTCCCATGTTTAATACTAGAACGCTAAGTTCGTCTTTTTGAGCAGTTGATCGTACGACTAAGATGCACACAACAAAGTGAGTAAAGTGTGCAGTCAGCGAGGTCGGTGATGCAGCAGTTTATCACCTCAAACAAAATATAGACTTGAGACGGAATCGAGATAGAGAAGCAGGTTGAATGCAATTCGTTAGCAAGAAGTTTGCAGAGAGCAATACCCGATTTCGCAAAATTCCGAATCCTACTTTGGAGAGTCTGTCGGTAAGGGAGAAATTCATGATTTTCAATTCGTCTCAGCAGGTTAGGTTGGGTTTTAACTACCTAGGGAGGAGAAACTCACTTAGACTATTTAAAGGTTCATGTTGATCAAAATAAAAATAAAACATGGTTACGTAAGATGACATGGTTATGAAAGATGCGCTGCGTAGCGGCGATGCAGTTTCGAATATGACTAATCTAAACCTTGAATAAAGCTTTGTACAAGACGTACCTATTAGATTTTTATTGAACAATGGTCGGTCAGACCACCACTCACCAGTGTTGAATAAGCCTTACTGAAGCGAATTATTCGTCTAACGCCTACCATCTACTTCAGGCCAAAAGGGTTACGCTACCCTGCAGAAGGTTGTGCCTGACAGCGTTCGCTTATTTGACCCGATTGTACAAGCGCAGACTACAGTGAATAGTGGAACCCCGAATTCCATACCCAGAAATATCTCTCCTACGAGGTCCAGTTACAACACTTTCTATGAATATTGATTACCCCGAAGCTCAATGGTCCTAATCGCAAGCAAGGTCGAGCACTCCCAGATCACCTTCGATCGTACTGAAGCGCGGTCAACGCGTTGAATTCTACATCCTTGATCGCAACAACTTCCGCTTGTAAGACTCTGATCGAACAGCTTGTAATTGTGGCATACACTAAACTCTCAGCAGTAAACTCCGCAGCCCAGCTAAGGTTATAATTTCGAACCATCCATGAACAAGTTAAGCATCCACTGTTTTCGTTTAGCCCCTTACCACATTCCTTTCTCGTGGAATGAAGGTAGTCGGCGACACAAAATCTGTCCAAGCTGGAATAAAGCTGATAGTCTATATCACGAAGTTTGATCCAAGCCAATGCCAATGCCGCCTGTCTGCATCCCCGACAATCTAGGAGTAACGTGTTGATTACCATCTTGTGAAGTCAGAGTACGACATTTAGTGGAAGGCCCTAGAATTTGAAATGACTCTTCCTACAACAGTGCAAGGCAATTGAGGAAGTATCAGCATGCGCAAAGCCGGATCCAATTTGTCCGCCCATATAATCCTGCCCAGACCCGATTTGTTAACACTCGAATGCTACGCAAAAGTACTCCCCAACGTTAAGATGTTTGGTATTTTGTCTTAGCTTCGAGAAACCAAATAGCTTATATATTTCGAATCTTCTCTCATATCTGAAGTTCCACTGAGCGAAGCTAACCAACTTGACGACCGCGGGACTCAGTCTCTCGCACATTTTCCTTTTAATTGACAGCAAGAACTCAAAAGTTATCTGTCTTCATGTAAAGTGTTAATGAGCATGTCATTTGATAAGGGAATGTGCCAATCAATGCTCATAAAGCGAAAAGTGACGCTGAACACACCGATGTATCCCAGATATTAATATATGAATATCAAGAAAGCACGGCGAGGTAGATTCTACCTCACATAGTTTCTGAGTGATCACGGGTGTTTTAAAGAATATCTGCACCGATACTCTGGTGGCGATACAGTAGAAGACGTTTACCATGTATCCTAGGTTCTATAGATCGAGATGCAGACTACCCAGCATTTTTGGAGAGATTACACTCCTGAAACAATTGTTGGATGCATGCTACAAAGCAACGTAAAATGTTCTGCGGCATGCGATGTAAATTGCGGAAATAATAAAGTGTCTACGAAGTCTGGAAAGGCTCCGCCGCAGCAGTGACCATTGAACAGTCGAGTTATGTGGGTGGAGAACAAACTGCAAAGGTGGAGGGGATAGAGCTGAGCACGTATTGGATGCAAGGCCTCCATACATTAGCGGCGTCAGAATGATAAAATGAGAAAAGACCGGAATATCTTCAACCATGTTGTTATAAATCTACTTGGGAATGAAATACCATTGATATAAGCTCCTTTTTGTAAAGATATAGCTTATTTTCTTCATCCACGACCCTTCTAAAAATCTTTATATAAAGTGGGCGTGGTACTTAACCGATTTCGTTAATTTTTCTTCAAATCATTCGTTATAGTAGGGGCAAGCTCTCTGCCGAATTTGTTATGATAGGTTTAACGATTTTTGATTTATGATTAATAATATTTGTAAAATTGATTTTATCACAAGTGGGCGGTACCACGCCCATTTAAAAAAAATTAAATTTTTATTAGTCTACATATCAGTCCACACGTCAAGTTTCAATATTCTAGGTGTACTATTTACTAATAATCAGGTTTTTTGTGTTTTCCAAATTGCTATATATGTATATAAAAAGTGGGCGTGGTTATCATTCGCTCATTTTCAATACTATTCTCTTCTGGGTCCAGATAAGCTCTTATACCAAATTTGGTGAAGATATCTCAATATTTACTCAAATTATCATGTTAACGGACACATGGACGGACGGACTGACGGCTCAATCAAATTTTTTTTCGATATTGATGATTTTAATATATGGAAGTCTATATCTATTTCGATTTCTTTATACCTGTACAACCAACTGTTATCCAATCAAAGTTATAATACCCTGTGTACAAGTACATCTGGGTATAATAACAGTTATAAATAGAAACTTGCAAAATACATTGATGGCCTGATGCGCTGAACGTCAAACTTTCAATGTGTGAATAGCTGATGATAAACCTCATGGGTTTTGAAATAGTGGGCTATACGGTCTATGAACTTGGTTTTTTCTTATTTACTCGTTTTATATGTATAACTAGCAGACCCATCAGACGTTGTTCTGCCCTAAATTTGGTCTATCTGCATACATTTTAATAAGTTTTTCTCTCTAACTCTGCCCTCCCCTCTTCTTCTTAATCATTTTATTCACTCCACCCTCCGTCTTTTTCGCTTCATCTATCTCTATTTTCGTCTCACTATATCTCTTTCTCAGTCTCCTTATCCTTCCCTTTTTTCTCTTCTCTCAAGTTTTTCCCATTCTTCTTCATCCCTTATTGCCAGTTCCATAGGGTGGTATGTATTTTGTTCCAGTCCCATTCCGAATTCCAGTCCCACTCCGAGTCTCAGTCCCAATCCTAGTCCTACTCTCATTCCCAGCTCATCTCTGGTCTACTTCCCCGAAAAAAGGATCGTAAATACTAATATAGGCAAATTTATATACCAAATTTCAGGCAAATCGAATAGGACGTATGTAAATAGGTATGTGGGTATTAGCAATTCATGCTGTTTTTCGGCTTCGCATGCATATTTATCAGTTTTGCCAGGTTGATGCGACTAAATCGAATATCAATATGAAAATTACTTTAAAGCTCTGAACAGCAACTTTCATTTGATATCCATATTACACACATTCTAGGGGTATCCGGGTCCACGTTTTGGCCTATATCTCGAGATCCTAGTCACCCAGCGGTATAAATTACTCTGTACTAAAGCACACATCAACAGCTTCAATTTGATACCCATAATGTAAAAACAGATCCTAGTGGTATCCTGTTCCACGTTTTGGCCTATATCTCGAGACCCTAGTCACCTACTGGTATGAAAACTACCCTGCACTAAAGCACTCATCAACAGCTTCAATTTGACACCCATAATGTAAAAACACATCCTAGTGTTACCCTGATCCACGTTTTGGCCTATATCTCAAGACCCTAGTCACCTATAGGTATGAAAACTACCCTACACTAAAGCACTCATCAACAGCTTCAATTTGATACCCATAATGTAAAAACAGTTCCCTAGTGTTACCCTGATCTACGTTTCGGCCTATATCTCAAGACCCTAGTCACAAACAAATATGAAAATTACCCTGTACTAAAGCACTCATCAACAGCTTTCATTGCTATCCTTCTTGTATAAACACTTTCTAGGGGTATCCGGGTCCACGTTTTGGCCTCAACCTCAAGACCTAGTCACCAATAGGTATGAATACTACCCTATACTAAGCACTCATCAACAGCTTTCATTTGTTATCCATATTCTATAAACACATTCTAGGGGTACCGGGTCCACATTTTGGCCTATATCTCGAGACCTAGTGACCCACGGCTACGAAAAATAACCCGTCTCAAAGTACTCATAAACAGCTTCCATTTAATGCACACATTGTACAAACATATCCCAGGATATACAGGTCCAACGTTGTGATCTCAAGACCCTATCCAGAACGGGATAAAAAGTAGCCTAGGTCTGTCTTCTGGTTCTAAGCTACCCCTCCACCAATTTTCAGCCAAATCTGGTTCATCCGTTCTTGAGTTATAAATAGTGTAACTAAGACCACTTTCTCTTATATATGTATATCCATCACATTAGAAACTTCAAAATAACAGTATGGATGCTATACAATCTACAAACTTCAATCACTCTATCTATTAAAAAAAAAGCGCATGAAAATCCGTACGTAGTTTTAAAGGTTTAAGCATTCAAAGAGACATGCGACAGAAAAAGCGACTGTTTTATAATATGTAGTGATAGTGATACATGCAAAAATACCAAAAAATAAAACTTTTTTGAAGAATTTCAAGGAAATGTTTAATATTTTTAACGAAATATTATTTTTCATAGATGTATGCATTCTTAACCATTTATGTTACATAAATATGTATGTACATACCTATGTCAAGCTGATATGATATGAAAATACATACTGTAACGAATTTACTTGCAAATCCTCTTATTTGCAATCCTCTGCTAAGTTCGAATCACTAAACTGTTGAATAAATAACTCCAATTTGTAGTAATGCAAAATGGCCTTTATTAAAGTACTTCACAATAACACTCCAACTGTACAACGAATAGCTTAATAACCAAACTGATAGCTTAAAGGAAACTGACTTTCAAAATAATAGTGCTATTGCTCGCTAGATATCGTCTTACTCGTAACTGCTTGACAATTCAAATCAAACTGAATTACTTCTTACTCGCCTGCATCGCTTTTATAGTTTACGCTGCATACTTCTAGGCTCTTCGATTTCCAGAAGTTACTAGTTGTTTCGGCTACAAAATCGCCAGCCACAACTACGTGCACAAATTATTGCTCTCTCTTGTGACAACTCAGATAAGGTATATGCATGTGTTTGTAGTTTACAGTCTCCCGCACACACATAAGCGTATAAGTAAATTCATCGGTGTGTGACATCTCATCTCTCGCTGCCTTGTATGTAAATGTTGCTCGTCGGAATGTGTACATATGTGTAGACGCAATTATTGATTCGTTTATGTAGATACATAATGATTGAATTATTGATGTGCATTCACGTCACTGCTTAGATCGGCTTAGAGCTGGCAGCACTCCTTAGTTTTGCTAATATTCGTAACACTGCCCTCCACCTAAGTCTGATCGTCCCGATCAGACAAATCTCTCGATCTAAACGCTGCTAGCATCGCCAAATGTACCACTCTTCTACTCCGTGGTATCTCAATGCTTTGTATGCGGTAGATGGTATCACTGAGCTTCTTCACAATCTTGTACGGGCCTTCCCAACTGCACCGAAATTTGGATGGAACAACTTTCCGCCGGTGAGGGTTGTATAACAGTACCAAATCTCCCGCCAAGAAACTTTTCGAATTATTGTTCTCATGGTACCTGTGTTTCATCGTACCACTCAATACCCTGGTTCGTTCCTTTACACTCTGTTGTTTGGCCGATGAACTACTTCGTAGAGCTTGCGCTGGACGGATTTGCTTTGCATAATCAGTATCGTTCCCACGTTTCCCCACAGTAGTGCGCTCTGGATTGAAACTACCCTCGCATTCCTTCTCGAAAATTCGTTGCTTCATTTTCCTGCGTCTTTTAGGTTTTGTCAATGCCAGTGTTTCTCTCGCAGGTACTTTTGATTTTGATTTATTTGGCCCATTCGATCTATCAACCTTTGCCTTCGACTTCCGTGGCCTTCGTCGAGTCTTCTCCACCAGTACCCGATTACTGCTGAACCCTTTTTCCAAACTAAAGTTAAGTGGCACATCTTGGTTCTCATAACGCATCACCCTTCTCTGCATATCGATCTTGATGTCATGGTCAACCAAGAATCTACTCCCAATATAACTTCATCAACAATCTCCGCCACAACAAATTTGTGTAGGACCATGACCTTCCCAATCAATACTTCACATATCACTTCTCCCTGAACTTGGTTATACTCGCCAGTGACCGTACGCAACTTTGCTCCAGGTAACGGTTTTACTCTCCTGTTGACCAAGTCAGATCGGATCAAGGAATGAGATGCGCCCGTATCTACAGTCAGTATTCGTTCTTTGCCATCCACATTCCCTCTGACGGTAAGACTGCTTGATTTCCTTCCAATTTGCGACACAGATATCACAGGGCATTCAATAGCTGGATCTAGCTCTCTACCTCTTACTAGCTCTTGCTCATCTCCTCCAGCTTTGCGTTTACGGCCACCCACATTGTTGGAACTATTAAGGCCAAGATCGCAATGACGTGCAATGTGACCGGACTTCCCGCATTTGAAGCATTTGATAACTTTTTCACTCCGCTTTTGCGATCCTTTCAGCGCCTCCAATATTGCGTCTACCCACTCTGGCCTTTCTACTTCCACACGGCGTGCTTTGAAAACTGGCTTACACAGAAGCGACGCTGTTTCCTGAATCAGGGCTTGTGACACCGTTTCTGCGAATGTTGGCTTTGGGTTTGCGTATGTAGCTCGCTTCGTTTCCACGTCCCGTATGCCATTTATGAAACTCTGGATTTTTACCCTTTCAGTGTATTCCACGGGTGCGTCCGCATTTGCAAGATGAGCCAATCTTTCAATATCTGAAGCAAACTCCTGCAATGTCTCATTTGCTTTTTGGTAGCGGTTTTGCAACTCAATTTGGAATATCTGTTTCCTATGCTCGCTTCCGTAACGTCTCTCTAAAGCGCTCATCAATGTTTCGTAATGGTTCCGCTCGTACTCTGGGATGGTCTGTAAGATTTCCGCGGCAGGCCCTTTCAGTGCCACGAACAGAGCTGCAACTTTATCTTCAGCATTCCATTGGTTCACTGCTGCGGTCTTCTCAAACTGTAGCTTAAAGACCTGAAAAGGAACAGAACCGTCAAAGGATGGTGTCTTTACCTTTGGATTACTCGCTGAAACAGCTGGGCGATTTAGTTGTAACTGCTCCATACGACCTTTTAAATCATCTACTTCTGCCTGAAATTGAGCCATTTTTGCATCCTGCGCTTCCAGTTTTGATGATACCTGTTCCAAAATTTCTGCCGAAATTTCAGACATACGTGCCTCTTGCGCTTCCAATTGAGATGCCATATATGTCTTTTGGTCTTCCAGTTGAGATGACACTTGCGACGTCATTTCTGAAATACGTGCCTCCTGTGATTCCAGTTGGGATGCCATATATGTCTTCTGCTCTGCCAGTTGAGTTTCCATCTTGGATGTAATCTGTGTCGACATTTCTGCCATACGCGTTTCTTGTGCTTCAATCTTGGATGTTATGCGTGTCTCCTGCGATTCTAGTTGTGATGACATTGTCGATGTTTGAGCAGATATTGCAGCCAAAATCATGTTCAAGTCTGTGCTCGTAACTGTCTGCGATGTTTCGTTTTTCTCTTCAACTTTTGTTACTTCCTCGCCATCAAGATGAAAGTCATACTTTTCCACATCAATTCCTTCCGCTTCCATTGCCTCTCGTAGCCGTGCCTGAAGTTCAAGTTTAACGCCGCTTGTATTCAATCCACGGCTCTCCAACTCCTTCTTTAGTTGCTGGATCTTCAAATTCACTGAACTTTGCCATGTCGTTGTTGTCCTCTGGAATTTATTCAACAATTCCTCTTCTGACACCAATTGTAACGAATTTACTTGCAAATCCTCTTATTTGCAATCCTCTGCTAAGTTCGAATCACTAAACTGTTGAATAAATAACTCCAATTTGTAGTAATGCAAAATGGCCTTTATTAAAGTACTTCACAATAACACTCCAACTGTACAACGAATAGCTTAATAACCAAACTGATAGCTTAAAGGAAACTGACTTTCAAAATAATAGTGCTATTGCTCGCTAGATATCGTCTTACTCGTAACTGCTTGACAATTCAAATCAAACTGAATTACTTCTTACTCGCCTGCATCGCTTTTATAGTTTACGCTGCATACTTCTAGGCTCTTCGATTTCCAGAAGTTACTAGTTGTTTCGGCTACAAAATCGCCAGCCACAACTACGTGCACAAATTATTGCTCTCTCTTGTGACAACTCAGATAAGGTATATGCATGTGTTTGTAGTTTACAGTCTCCCGCACACACATAAGCGTATAAGTAAATTCATCGGTGTGTGACATCTCATCTCTCGCTGCCTTGTATGTAAATGTTGCTCGTCGGAATGTGTACATATGTGTAGACGCAATTATTGATTCGTTTATGTAGATACATAATGATTGAATTATTGATGTGCATTCACGTCACTGCTTAGATCGGCTTAGAGCTGGCAGCACTCCTTAGTTTTGCTAATATTCGTAACAATACATATGCACATACAAGCATATAAACCTACGCCCGAAGTTAAATAACGCAGCGAATGCTATGTACATATGTACGTATATGTCGCATCATGCCTCACTCAAAAGCAATTATCGCGTATAGTTGACACCGAACACATCACACACACGAATTTTTTGTAAAATGTTACTTTTGTTTAAACAATTTGCTGATATAAGAAAGGAATCAAGTATTTGTTTTGATGCAGATCGATGTAAATATTCAAAGTTTCACTGAAAAGTATATAATATATATCTTCAAATTATATTAACTGTACCATCTCACTTAGCTAAGCTTTCAATGCAAAAACCGTTTTTAAAATCGGAGCTTTCTGTGTGAAGTTATGTGCATACATGGCATTTAGCGACTTTATTTTATAAGATTTATAGATAGATAATTTAATAAGTCTAATATAGCTTGTAAAATATACATTTTAAGAATGACAAACTTGGTCTTGAAGACACAAGAAATAACTGTTTCATAATATTTATACAGAACTGGTCTAAAATTGCGCTTCAATACGCTTTGTGAGAAAAAAAAACTCCACTATGAATAAGCTTCTAAGATTGCAAAGAACACGTCAATAATTAACTCCGTTTATTGATAACTATTTTAATATATTTGTACAGACCTGGTCTTAAATTGCGCTTCAATATTTCATGCTTTGTGAGAACAAAAACAACTCCACTATGATAAGCTTCTAAGGATTGCAAAGAACACGTCATAATAAATCCATTTATTTGATAACTTTTTACTAATATTTATACAGGCCGGCCTAAAATTGCGTTTCAATACTCACGCACGTTTCATATTTCTGAAAAAAAACCTTGTTAGAAATTATTTGTAGTTTATTACAATTTTTCTAGGCATCGGTGCACAAAGCTCTCAGTCAGCTGATTTTCAATCGCATTGCTTCTTGGTCGAATGCGAACGCATACTTTTCTCTGATTATCCTCCTCTCCGTCTTTTTCAATGCTATTTATCTCTCGAGCCTGTTTCAGTTTCCGGAATGAAAAGTGTTTGAAATAATAAGATAGTTAGGGTTGTACCTCTGTACCAAATTTCAAGCAAACAGCACCGTAAATACAGATCGGCTTCGGTTCACTTCTTGGAAAGATAGCGAAGAAAAAGGCCAAATTATGAATCTAAAGCATGCACAATTTCCCTCGAACACAGAATAATATTTAGAAAATCGGCCCAGTCGTTTGGGAGGAGTTTAGTTCAAAAGACACGTACCTACAGAAGAAATATATATATTAAATAGTGAATCATACAACAAAGAGGTGCTATTTTTAGGGTTACGTTAGATAGCTTGTATGAGGAGAGTGAAGACAAGAATCTACGATGATCAGAAAGGAAATAGCAAAAAGCTGTAACGACAGCCTTTGTATAACTACGCCCCTGCACTTGCATGATTACTC
>JARSSU010047839.1:0-24508 GCA_029619165.1 Eurosta solidaginis
TTTTGTCTGTATGTTCATGAGTACTCAAAAACTACTGACGATTATTATGAACATTGGTATATTATATTCATTTTTGCAGGCGGAAGGTTTGTAATAATTAGTACGTTGATAATGGTGGTGATTTGCGTCTCGAGATATAGGCCAAACATGGACCGGATACCTCTAGAATGTGTTTGTATTTTGGATATCAAACGATAGCTGTTGTCTGAGAGCTTTTAAGTAATTTTCATTGTGATATTCGATTTAGTCGCATGAACCTGGCAAAACTGATAAATATGCATGCGAAGCCAAAATAAAGACATGAATTAATAATACCCACATACCTATTTACATACGTCCTATTCGATTTGCCTGAAATTTGGTATATAAATTTGCCTATATTAGTATTTACGATGCATTTTTCCGGGAAGTAGACCAGAGACGGACTGGGACTCGGAGTGGGACTGGAACTGAGACTCTGAATGGGACTGGAACAAAATACATACCACCCTCTGGGACTGACAATAAGATATGAAGAAGACTGAGAAAAACTTGAGAAAAGAGAAAATAGAGAAGGAGACTGAGAAAGAGATAGAATGAGACAAAGATGGAGATAGATGAAGCGAAAAATAGGGAGGGAGGGGTGAATACAAAGATTAGGAAAAAGTGTAGAAGGGCGAGGGCAGAGTTAGACGGAAAAAGCAGAACAACGTATGCCGGGTCTCCTAGTATGTATATAAAATCGCATATATGAATAAAATATTATTATATTCAGCACAACATTCTTACTCAAAATTAGTTGATACTGCATTGCATAGGATGGTCATGAATACATAGAGGAAGCCCAGAACATCAAAGAATATAGCCTCGTTATCTTTCTGCACATTTCTGGGGATCTGAACACTCTCTCGAGACGAGCAACAAGCGACAGTCTCAACTCCATTGAAGTACATCTGGCCTTAAAAATTATATCGGCTCCATGTTAGCTGCAGAGTACCACGTCGCAATGTGGACTATTCGAAAAAACGAACCTGTAAGCAGAGCAACGTCGCAGGGTAGCGTATTATTACTAATGTTTTAGAAGCTAGCCTTCAACCAATTGCTTAGGCGTTTCGACAGAGGCCCAGTCAAACTGACAGATGACTTCTCAGTCATCATAAACGGTATATTTGTATATTATAAACGGTGTAAGGTAAGGTGGTTTTCAAGAAACTTGGTATTGTTGCTGTTTTTGTTCTCTTTATAGAAAAAACAACGAAATAACCAATTTTGTCTGTTTGTATGATTTAATCGGGGATTGTCCGTATTGCTTTAAATGTATGAAAACATTTATTTGAAGCAATTTTTAATTTTATAATTTACTAGATTTACCAGGCGCACGTTGTAACGCCCGAGATCGAATCGATGTTGCGTTATCTTTTTCTGTTCTGGTTTGTTGATCATTTAATTTATTGTTCTGTGAATTGAATTGAATTTTGTACGCATATTTGGTGAAATTTTCTGTTAAAACATTTTATTCTTGTATCTTATTGTATCTTATTTTATATTATTGTATTGCTTTTACCGCTGATGATTGTTGCTTTGATTACATTCCGAAGAAGCATGAGTGGTGAGCCAATTTTCAAAGTTGATATAGGCGCAGGCATTCCTTTTGGTTCTAAGGAGTATAGAAATTCATTTGGCTAATTCACAATTTTATCTTCATCTGTAACTGTGTCGATCGATTTATATTTCGTCACTTCACCACGAAATTGATTTTGAAAGCGATCATTGATTTTGTTAACATGATCATTTTTGGGAGCTAAGATAGTTCTTTCGCATAGCCAAAAAACAAAAACATTTAAATTTAAAATTCTTAATTCTGAAATATGAAAAACTTTCGTCTTGATCGAAGGAACCTCGAGCCAAAATTTGGTGATGATTGATGTGTGGGAAATACGTTTCCATAGCGAACACATACACACACAGAATTTGATTTTTATATATACATATATGGCTAAACCGATTTGGGATTTCAAAATCTACTAACCATCATCACTCCTTCCTGTATCTTTTCCTAAAAATTTCATGGCAATCTGTCGAGCCGTTCTCGAATTATAGAGTGACAATCAAAATGTACACTTCTTTTTATATATATAGATTAAATAATTTGGGAAAAATTTAAACAAGGTGAAATCAGGACGGACAAGGCGGCAGCTGTTTCGATTATACCTTGTAAATCTCTTCAAAGCCTTTTCTACCGGGAGTGGGATTTGAACCCGCACTCCTACGATGTTGAAAGTTTTACAAACGAAGTTTTTCCCAATTGCCTTCTTTGCCTATTTTAATCTTTTACACACTCCATACTTCGTATGTAATTAATTATGCGTTAAAGTAATGCTTGTTGGTAAAGCGGTTTTCAAGAAACTTGGTATTGTTGCTGTTTTTGTTCTATTTATAGTACAACAACGAATTAACCAATTTTGTCTGTTTGTATGATTTAATCGGGGATTGCCCGTATTGCTTTAAATGTATGAAAACATTTATTTGAAACAATTTTTATACTCAGTTGAGCAGAGCTCACAGAGTATATTAAGTTTGATTGGATAACGGTTGGTTGTACATATATAAAGGAATCGAGATAGATATAGACTTCCATATATCAAAATAATCAGGAACGAAAAAAAATTTGATTGAGCCATGTCCGTCCGTCCGTCCGTCCGTCCGTTAACACGATAACTTGAGTAAATTTTGAGGTATCTTGATGAAATTTGGTATGTAGGTTCCTGAGCACTCATCTCAGATCGCTATTTAAAATGAACGATATCGGACTATAACCACGCCCACTTTTTCGATATCGAAAATTTCGAAAAAACCGAAAAAGTGCGATAATTCATTACAAAAGACCGATAAAGCGACGAAACTTGGTAGATGAGTTGAACTTATGACGCTAAATAGAAAATTAGTAAAATCTTGGACAATGGGCGTGGCACCGCCCACTTTTAAAAGAAGGTAATTTAAAATTTTGCAAGCTGTAATTTGGCAGTCGTTGAAGATGTCATGATGAAATTTGGCAGGAACGTTACTCTTATTACTATATGTACGCTTAATAAAAATTAGCAAAATCGGAGAAGGACCACGCCCACTTTTAAAAAAAATTTTTTTTTAAAGTAAAATTTTAACAAAAAAATTTATCTTTACAGTATATAAGAAAATTATGTCAACATTCAACTCCAGTAATGATATGGTGCAACAAAATACAAAAATAAAAGAAAATTTAAAAATGGGCGTGGCTCCGCCCTTTTTCATTTAATTTGTCTAGGATACTTTTAACGCCATAAGTCGAACAAAAATTAACCAATCCTTTTGAAATTTGGTAGGGGCATAGATTTTATGGCGCTAACTGTTTTCTGTGGGCAAATCGGTTGATGTCACGCCCAGTTTTTATACACAGTCGTCCGTCTGTCCTTCCGCATGGCCGTTAACACGATAACTTGAGCAAAAATCGATATATCTTTACTAAACTCAGTTCACGTACTTATCTGAACTCACTTTATCTTGGCATGAAAAATGAACGAAATCCGACAATGACCACGCCCACTTTTTCGATATCGAAAATTACGAAAAATGAAAAAAATGCCATAATTCTATACCAAATACGAAAAAAGGGATGAAACATGGTGAGGTAATTGGATTGGTTTATTGACGCGAAATATAACTTTAGAAAAAACTTTATAAAATGGTTGTGACACCTACCATATTAAGTAGAAGAAAATGAAAAAGTTCTGCAGGGCGAAATAAAAAACCCTTAAAATCTTGGCAGGTATTACATATATAAATAAATTAGCGGTATCCAACAGATGATGTTCTGGGTCACCCTGGTCCACATTTTGGTCGATATCTGGAAAACGCCTTCACATATACAACTACCAGCACTCCCTTTTAAAACTCTCATTAATACCTTTAATTTGATACCCATATCGTACAAACTCATTCTAGAGTCACCCCTGGTCCACCTTTATGGCGATATTTCGAAAAGACGAACACCTATAGAACGAAGGCCCACTCCCTTTTAAAAATACTCTTTAACACATTTCATTTGATACCCATATCGTACAAACAAAGTCTAGAGTCACCCTGGTCCAGAAGGGCCACTCCCTCTTAAAATACTCATTATTCCTTTCGTTTGATACCCATATTGCACAAACGAATTCTAGAGTCACCCCTGGCCCACCTTTATGGCGATATCTCGAAACGGCGTCCACCTATGGAACTAAGGATTACTCCCTTTTAAAATACTCATTAACACCTTCATTTGATACCCATATCGTACAAACGCATTCTAGGGTCACACCTGGTCCATCTTTATGGCGATATCTCGAAAAGACGTCCACCTATAGAACTAAGGCCCACTCCCTCTTAAAATACTCATTAACACCTTTCATTTGATACCCATATCGTACAAACAAAGTCTAGAGTCACCCCTGGTCCACCTTTATTGCGATACCTCGAAAATGCGTCCACCTATAGAACTAAGGCCCACTCCCTCTTAAAATACTCATTAACTACTTCGTTTGATACCCATATTGCACAAACGAATTCTAGTCACCCTGGTCCACCTTATGGCGATATCTCGAAAAAGGGGTCCACCTATAGAACTAAGCCCCACGCCCCTTTTAAAATAATCATTAACACCTGTCATTTGATACCCATATCATACAAACAAATTCTAAAGTCACCCCTGGTCCACCTTTATGGCGATATCTCGAAAAGGCGAACACCTATAAAACGAAGGCCCACTCCCTTTTAAAATGCTCATTAACACCTTTCATTTGATACCAATATCGTACAAACGCATTCTAGAGTCAACCCTGATCCACCTTTATGGCTATATCCCTAAATGGCGTCCACCTATAGAACTATGGCCCACTCCCTCATAAAATACTCTTTAATACCTTTCATTTGATACACATGTCATACAAACACATTCCAGGGTTTCCCTCGGTTCATTTCCTACATGGTTATTTTCCCTTATGTTGTCACCATAGCTCTCAACTGAGTATGTAATGTTCGGTTACACCCGAACTTAACCTTCCTTACTTGTTAATTTTATAATTTATAAAATAATTGGGGAAAATTTTAAACAACGTGACATCAGGACGGGAATTGGGAAACAATTTACGACAACTAAGGCATGAAGTGGCTGAATGCGTTTGTAACACTTTCAACCATCGTAGGAGTGCGGGTTCAAATCCCACTCCCGGGAGAAAAGGCTTTGAAGAGATTTACAAGGTATAATCGAAACAGCTGCCGCCTTGTCCGTCCTGATTTCACCTTGTTTAAATTTTTGCCAAATTATTTTATAAATTATAAACTGTAGATGTCTACCGACAATCAGTTCACTAATGAATCAGGAATTAGGATGCACGTGGTGCCTATCGCACAAACTCTATCATTGCGTATTTACGGCGATTGTTAAGCCCATTTTTACTAAGGGTCAAAAAATACGTATACCAAAAAACTTGAGTGGGTATGCAAATTATAAATGATTAGCATAACGGGAGCCCTTAAAATTACTTCATTGATGTCCATTCTGCACATCCTACCTGCAGACATAATGGCCAAAAATATTGCGCTAACAACTGCAACACGACCTCGGGGCTGTTTGAGTGCAGCCCGTACGACCACATCAGTACAGCGCCGAATATGGGGCGAATGGACTACATAGTGCTCCGCCTGAGTTTCGAAAGAGACCTTGAGCTGCAATAGAGCCCGAGGTTGTCGCAAGTGCACAGAAATGGCAGAACATATTATACACGTGTATACTAATGGTTCCCAACTAAAGGAGGGGTGGGATTAGCTGTTTGTTGTGAATTAAGTAGATTCCACAGGTTGTCAAATCGCTTCACAAATCGCGACGTCTTTCACGCGGAAATTGCAGCCGTGAGAAAAGCAGCAGGAATTCGGTAGCAAGCGTGCTTAAACTGCAGTCGCGTTAATATATAAATGATAGTCAGGCGGCTATAATGGCAATATTCTTACACAGCGTTTCATCAGGAAATATCCTGGATTGCAAAAAAGGCATTGGAGAAACTTCGCTCAGCACGGAACTTACATCTCTGCTGTGTTTCCTGTCATAACGTAATATAAAGTAAGGAAGGTGTTGCATTCGATGAATCGACGTCCCAATCCGTTAGGGAGATATCAAAAGCACACATGAGTTGCATATGATCCATCGAACGGAAAAGGTGTGATACAAAAACGCGAGCCTGCAAAATGTTTAAGGTCATGTGCAAATCCTATAACGTAAGTTCACAAAGTTGCTCATATCTCCAAAGAGACAAGGCTTAAAGCTCATGATGGGCATACTAACCGGACACTGCCTTCTGGCGTCATATACTTAGGAGTTAGGCCTCGTCCGCAATAGCAGATGTAGTAATTGCGAGCTGCAGCAAGAAACGGTTTGAACACTTTCTGTGTTCGTGTCCCGTGCTCGCGACGTCTAGGCTCCTCCAACTACTAGGGCGGCAGAATTGCCAAGTCTCAAGGCAGGATTTAACTAGGCCTTAGACAACTTCTAGTATGTACCAAGAGGACGGTGTTATTTTACATATAACATAAATCTTGGTGCCTACTTGGGAATTCTCCCTTGGCCGTCAACAAATTCTCGTTATGCTTTGGACGCATACTGGCTATGTGAGGTTCATTCTAACCTGTCCGGTTGGTAAGTTGAGAAGCTTTCAGCAAATTTGTCAGTCCAGCTGACCAAGAATATTCTCGCGGTACTACGGATACCTGACGTATGATATGGCTGAGGTGCTCGAAAAATCCAATCTTTCTAGTACGAGGGGAAAGAAAATCAGATTATTCGATTTTGTTTTATCGGACCCGTAAAATACTGCTGAATGTAATCGTCCAAGTGCAAGATTCTGTTCGCTTACTTGGGGATGTCATTAGAAATTCAAACGAATTCAAATCTTCTCCATAACTGAAACACCAGGGGAGTTCAAGCCACTCTTCATGCGTTGTTGCCGTATACTGGGGAGCGTGCTTTAAACACGACTTGTATCCAGTTCCCAAGATAATTATTTTCTCATTATCATGAAGTTACAGATATTATTATGAAGTTCTCATATCTTGTCAACAAGTGATGTGTGATTTAGGTAGACTCAAGCTCAAAGACGCGTCAGTTCGTTGACTCTGGATTCTCTTTTTGCATAACACTCAAGATCACAGGTAGCTACTAGTGAAATATTTATTCGCGCTCACTTGGCATAGATTATTGTGGCGAAAATTAACAGTTTTATACAACATTATGCTGCTACTAAATAAATGCACAACAACATTAAAGCAAGCAGTCACACTTATGTACATGAACACATCAAAGCAAGCAACCACACATACACCGATAACCAGCAGCTGATGTATATTTCACATTCACATCACGTTATCATCAGCTAAGAGTGGAAGTTGTTACTCACACATACACACGCATATGCTAAATAACCAAGTATAAGATACAATTGTTCCAGAAGGCAGGTTGGTCTGGACCTTGGGAGAGGTAGGAGAGCGAGCTAACTGAGAGTATAACGGCAGCGCGTTGCAAGCGATGATGGATCAGTTTGATTTTAACACGCTTAGTGAAGTACGCGGTAATTGTGAAGTCCTACACCCAAAGTAGTATAAATAAAGGACCATTTGTAATACTTAATATTGGAGTTATTTATTCAACAGTTCAGCAATTCGACCGTTAGCAGATGGTGCATAATTATCAGGAACTCCCTAAAATTCGTTACATTATTATTCTCTTTGGTTTAGTAGTCGTTGAACAACATTGAGCAACATTGAGAGAAACTTTTGGTTATTTGCGCATTTCAGTAACATAAAAACGCTCAACTGCAGAAGGAATATTTTAATTGTTAAATGTTGGCAATATTTTTTGTAAAATTTTTTATAGCATATTTACGATTTATAAATTGCATGCATCATTCATCGTTGCCCGCTCGTCAACGACTACTACGAAGATATTACTCTCAACTTCGATGAGATTTAAGGCGAGCTTCTTTTCAAATTTGCGTCGTGCTTCCCTTAATTTTTCCTGCAAATTAGCGAGACGGGACCTACATGTTTTACGCCGCCTCGGAACGTCATCTGCAAGGCAGAGGGGTTTTAAATGAGAAGGTTATCATGCCAGAAATACACTCTGAGTGTTTGCCAAATCCCTGGCAAGAAGCGACCACCCTTGCTTAACTTTTTTCTAATTGAAAAAACTTTTTCTGAATTTTTGATGTAGCTTCGTCCTGGATGTGGTAGGCGTGGCACGCTTCTTGAATACCACGGCGGCCGCGGGGAGGGCGAGAATATGGCAACGGTAAATTTAGGTAACTATAATGCACAGAACTATTGCTTCTATCTCAGAGCAGGTATAAAATATGCGAAAATTTTTTCAGTTTGTATTAACTTCAGCACTATTAACACTTTCTCTCCCCCTCCTCCCATCTAATGGTCAACTATAAATCAAAGTTATCGCTTAAATTTATTACATGTAAACGCCAAGAGGAAACTAAGTTCTCTCTCTTTAGTTTCCGTGCTTTGTGTCCGCGCCATATATCATGACATGTGTATGCGTATTTAAAAATCAACACATTTATTTCCCCAAAACTTATAAAACAGTTTTCCAATAAAAATTACAAAAAAAAAGAAAACAACAATAAAAAATGTAACATACTCTCAACACTGCACCACCAGCATGGAATATCCAATAAAGCTCAGGTGAAAAGGAAATACCTGCATTTCCTTTGGAAAACATTTATTAAATGCATATGCTTGGGAGTTGAAATGTACGCGTTTGTGCCGGTGTATACCCCTGATTGTGTGTCGAAAAAGCAATTTCGTTTGATTTACGACAAAACGGGTTAATAAGTATGGGTAAATAGTGGCAACTACGCGGCTACATGCTTCGATTTTCAATATATGTACGACTTTTTGAAGGGTGCTCCAAACGTAGGTTTTTTCTTGGTGCGACAAATTCAGAATAGTAACAACCAAATCAAAAAACAACAAGGCCGCGAACGCTGATGCGCATGCATCAGCTTCTCTGCAAAATATTGTCGAGTGCATGTCGGATGATTAAAGTCTAAGTGATATTTTCCCAGTCCACAAGAAAGGGGATCCTGCAAACTGCGCCAACTATCGCGGAACAGCTTCTAAGTATCGCATATCTTGTGAAAGATTGTAACCCATGGTGAATCAGCTAATTGAACCTAATCAGTGTGGTTCCAGACCTGCTTAATATACTATGAACCACATTAAATATTGAAAAAAAACCGCATTTTACAATACGTCAAATATTGAAAAAAGCGCATAAATAGAATTCATATACACCTCTTCGTTGCTTTTAAAACCGCCTTGGACAGCACGAAAAGGAGATGCCTGTATGCCGCTATGTCTGAATTTGGTTTCCCCGTAAAGCTTATACGGCTGTGGAAAATGTTTTGACTGACACCATCAGTTCAGTCAGAATTGAAGAGGAACTCTCCGAGCTGTTCGAAGCTAAACGAGGTTTCAGGGTCATCTTCTATAATGCGATTTCTCTAATTTGATGTTGGAGAAAATAATAAAAGCTGCGGAACTTATCCGCTCTAGAACACAATGATATAAACGAGTGGAACTACTGGCCTATGCTGACGACATCGATATCATCGACCTAAACCCGCGCCGTAAGTTCTGCTTACTCCAAACTGAAAAAATAAGTGGAAAGATGGGCTTGATGATGAAAGAGGACAAAACGAAGTGCCAGTGCTGTCACCGAACAAAGAATCAACGCATTTGTGCCTTGACAACCAGGCCACTGTTGGCAGCCATAATTTCGAAAAAGTAAGCGACTTCGTTTATTTGGGAATCAGTATTAACACAAATAACAACATCAGCTCTGAAATCCAGCGAAGGATCGCCCTAATAAATGCTTCCTCGGAGGTAGCCAATTGAAAAGTGAGTCCTCTCTCGGCAAAGGAAAATAATGATAAAGAAATAAGGAAGGCTAAGTTCGGGTGTAACCGAATATTACATACTCAGTTGACAGCTATGGAGACAAAATAAGGGAAAATCACCATGTAGTAAAATGAACCTAGGGTAACCCTGGAATGTGTTTGTCATGTGTATCAAATGGATAGTATTAAAGAGTATTTTAAGAGGGAGTGGGCCATAGTTCTATAGATGGACGCCATTTAGAGATATCGCCATAAAGGTGGACCAGGAGTGACTCTAGAATTGTTTGTACAATATGGGTATCAAATGAAAGGTGTTAATGAGTATTTTAAATGGGAGTGGGCCTTAGTTCTATAAGGTGGACGCCTTTTCGAGATATCGCCATAAACGTGGACCAGGGGTGACTCTAGAATGCGTTTGTACAATATGGGTATCAAGCGAAAGGTGTTAATGAGTATTTTAAAAGGGAGTAGGCCTTTGTTTTATAGGTGGACGCCTTTTCGGGATATTGTTATAAAGGTGGACCAGGGTTGACTCTAGAATGCGTTTGTACAATACGGGTATCAAACGAAAAGGTGTTTAATAAGTATTTTAAAAGGAGTGGGCCTTAGTTGTATGGGTGGACGCCTTTTCGGGATATCGCCATAAAGCGTGGACAGGGGTGACTCTAGAATTTGTTTGTACGATATGGGTATCAAATGAAAGGTGTTAATGTGTATTTTAAAAGGGAGTGGGCCTTAGTTCTATAGGTGGACGCCTTTTCGAGATATCGCTATAAAAGGTGGACCAGGGGTGACTCTAGAATTTGTTTGTACGATATGGGTATCAAATGAAGGGTGTTAATGAGTACTTTTAAAAGGGTAGTGGGCCTTAGTTCTATAGGGGACGCCTTTTCGAGATATCGCCATAAAGGTGGACCAGGGGTGACTCTATAATGTGTTTGTACGATATGGGTATCAATTTAAAGATATTGATCAGGGTTTTAAAAGGGGAGTGCTGGTAGTTGTATATGTGAAGGCGTTTTCGAGATATCGACAAAAATGTGGGCCAGGGTGGACCCAGAACATCATCTGTCGGGTACCGCTAATTTTTAATTATATATGTAATACCACAAACAGTATTCCTTCCAAGATTCCAAGGCTTTTGATTTCGCCCTGCAGAACTTTTTCATTTTCTTCTACTTAATATGGTAGGTGTCACACCCATTTTACAAAGTTTTTTTCTAAAGTTATATTTTGCGTCAATAGACCAATCCAATTACCATGTTTCATGCCTTTTTCGGTATTTGGTATAGAATTATGGCATTTTTTTCATTTTTCGTAATTTTCGATATCGAAAAAGTGGGTGTGGTCATAGTCGGATTTCGGCCATTTTTTACACCAATATAAAGTGAGTTCAGATAAATACGTAAACTTAGTTTAGTAAAGATATATCGATTTTTGCGCAAGTTATCGTGTTAACGGCCGAGCGGAAGGACAGTCGGTCGACTGTGTATAAAAACTGGGCGTGGCTTTAACCGATTTCGCCCTTTTTAACAGACAACAGTTATCGTCCTAGAATCTAAGCCTCCACCAAATTTCACAAGGATTGGTAAATTTTTGTTCGACTTATGGCATTAAAAGTATCCTAGACAAATTAAATGAAAAAGGGCGGAGCCACGCCCATTTTGAAAATTTCTTTTATTTTTGTATTTTGTTGCACCATATCATTACTGCAGTTGAATGTTGACATAATTTACTTATCTACTGTAAAGTTATTAATTTTTCTTTTAAAATATGACTTAAAAAAAAATTTTTTAAAGTGGGCGTGGTCGTTCTCCGATTTTGCTAATTTTTATTAAGCATACATACAGTAATAAGAGTAACGTTCCTGCCCAATTTCATCATGATACCTGCAACGACTGCCAAATTACAGTTTGCAAAACTTCTAAATTACCTTCTTTTAAAAGTGGGCGGTGCCACGCCTATTGTTCAAAATTTTACCAATTTTCCATTCTGCGTCATAATTTCAACTCACCTACCAAGTTTCATCGCTTTATCCGTATTTGGTATTGAATTATCGCACTTTTTCGATTTTTCGAAATTTTCGATATCGAAAAAGTGGGCGTGGTTATAGTTCGATATCGTTCATTTTAAATAGCCATCTGAGATGAGTGCGCAGGAACTTACATACCAAATTTCATCAAGATACCTGAAAATTTACTCAAGTTATCGTGTTAACGGACGGACGGGCGGACATGGCTCAATCGATTTTTTTTTCGACACTGATGATTTTGATATATGGAAGTCTATATCTATCCCGATTCCTTTATACCTTTACAACCAACCAATCAAAGTTAATATATTCTGTGAGCTCTGCTCAACTGAGTATAAATAGTCACTCATCGTACCTGTCCTTCTACATATATGGTGTAGATATACGGACTACATGAAAAACATCATACTACATCAACATCAGCGGCTCTGGGTGTGTTCGAGAGAAAAGTTCTACGAAAGCTTTACGGAACTCTACGCGTTGAGTATCGAAGAAGATTTAATGATAAGCTATACGAGCTTCACGCAGACATCAACATAATTCAGCGAATTAACACGCATTGCCTACGCTAGCTTGGCCATGTTATGTGAATGAAAGATAACGCTTCGGCCATAAAAGTATTTTTAACGGAACAAGCCTATGAACCAGAGGAGTGGCCCCAACTCCGCTTCAAGGACCAGGTGCATTCAGAGAAAAACGCCGTTCTAAAATCCAGCAACACCGGACTCAATTCAAGCTTTACATTTTCTTACTTTTTTGTTCTTGAAAAAACGAACGACCTCTTCTTAAAACAACAACCTTGTTCTGACACCATTTTCTTGAAAAGAGAACGGCTGGTCTTAAATTATGAACAAATGTTCTATTAATGAGAACGAATATCTTAAATTAAGTACAAGAAAAAAGAAACGGTACAATTCGTGTGCACTACAATGTTAAATACAACATTTGGCACAAACTATCAAGCAGTAGTAGTAGCCCAGCGGCTATGATGTTGCGGTTGCGATCGTGCGGCGGGAGTTCAATCGCCGTCAAACTTGAAGTTTTTTAAAACCATTTTTTATCTTCTACTTTTTTAACCAAAGATCAAGCACAAACCGTTCTTAAATTGAGACCGAAAAATGTTAAATCAACCACAAATCGTTCTCGAAGAGATGAGAATGAGAAATTTTAAATCAAGCACTACTTGGCTTGAAATGAGCACAGAAAGTTCACATATCAATACCAAACTGGTCATAAAATACGAACGGTGTGCTCGGAAAAACTGTTCTTAAAACAAGCCCATCGGTTAGGAGTTAAAAAAAAGCATACTTAACATACTGTTCTTGATTTGAATTTGTTTCTTTCGTTTTAGAACGATTCTTTCTCTGAGTGTGGAAAATAATTTGAGTTCCCTTGGTGTGACCAATTGACACCAGTTTACCCAACAAATAAGCGACTGCCGCGCCTTTTTTGGCGGCCATAACCGTTTAAAAAGTTAAGTGCAATGAAGTAAATAAGTAATCAGTCCAAAGTAGCACTAGTTCGTAAGATTTATTCTCCGTTAAATTCTAAGCTGACATTGTTTTTGCTGTTAATGCTGGCTCCCAAATAAACGAAATACTTCCACAGTTTCCAATTACTTTGTCTCAACAATGACGCGGCTGCCAAGGTGCGAATGCGCAGATTCTTTCTTGGACGACAGCAAGTAGTTCGTCTTGTCCTCATTTACTGCAAGTCTCACTTTTTGTGGCTCTTTATCTTATCCAGGGATGGCATAACCTAAAGCACGTTTGTTAAAGCCAATAATATCAATATCATCAGCATGCGACTGTAATTTTACGTTCTTATAATAAATTATACCATCACGGTTTAGTTCTGCTGCTGAAATTATCTTCGCCAGCATTATGTTAAGGAAATTGCATGAAAGAGACTCACCTTGGTTGCAGCCTCGTTTGGATTTGAGTGGCTCGGAGAGATCCTTCCCTAATATTTATGGAGTTGGTGATGTTTCTCAGCATCATGCAGCAGAGCCTTATTATCTTTGCAGTGAACTTACATTCACACATATACTCAGTTTTTTCTCTGTAAATAAAGCGTTATATGAACAACCCTGTATACATGTACGTAGGGAACTTTTTAAACACGGGCTAATACCAACAAATGAATAACTGCACATCAATATCGCCGCGAATAAACGCCAACATTCCCAACCATACAAACATACAACATTAGACTGTGTCTTCAATCAGCCTGGTCGTGTTTAAAATGGTTACATACCACATACAAAAAATTGGCCATAAAACGTGGGGCACATTTGGGCTAACCAATCGGATGCAACATTCCACACAATCCGCCATGCATTTCAGCTGCTCCAAAATTTCCACGTTATCGTTTTTCATATGGCAAGAATATTGGAGTTTTCCGTCGCACTCGTAATAGTAAAAGCTCTGCCTCACTGCAAATCATAGTCTTCCCTGGTTTTTATGACATTTTTAAAATTTTTTATTTCTCTTACGCAAAATAATTCATAAAACTCTTGACGCTGCACTGCACGCAGACTGGATGGACGTTAGTGTGGCCGAACTACAAGTAAATAAAGTAAACTCTTGTCGTTATTACTGTTACTTTCTTTTTGTTTTATTTTAATTTTAAAAGAAAGGAAAAAGATTCTTATGTAAGATGCAGTTAGTATAAAATGTGAGTTATTGCGCGCAAAGTTTGGTAGCAAAGCCGCACAGATTTTTTTTTATTTTTTTAATAAATTGAAAACATAATCTGAGTGAAAATTTAATCTCAATTTGACATTTCAAATGGTCTGACTTATTCGGTTTTGAGGGTATACATATGGTACATTGGAAATTTCGACGTAGCGTCTGATCAACGTAAGGAGCGGCTGCAATCGGGCGTCTGTATTGGATAAAGCGGCTCGCTATATAAACATGTAAGTAATACACCTATAAAAACGAACGAGTGGTTATAAAAAAGGCGCAGTTGCGTTATCGGATGCGTATATCACTCATCTGCGCCCATGCACAGATGGAGGAGAAGTACGATGAGGTGAACGACTTATTATATGAATGCTTAGAATGCACATACGATATCGATCCCCGCCATGAAATAGAAGTCATAGTTGACAAATTTAACGCCATGTTAGAAATAAGGTGTTTTTTGGCTCCACGCTTGGAAAGTTCAGCTCCCACAATGAAACCGCTCCCTATGGACTGAGTCTGATCGATTTAGATGGTGCTCAAAACATGGGCACATCCAGCACGAGTTATTTGTACAACAATTTGTATTTCATACAGTGACTGTTCCCCTATCAAACTACTCGTAATCAGCAGCCTAGGTTCAACACAAGGAAAGCAAGACGTCGAAATTGCAAGATACAGCCAATGATTTCACAACACGACTCTCACACCTGCCCACTGAGAACACAAGTCAAACCTACGGAAATCAGGAGCAGTGGGAGCATATCTTTAAAGCAACTCGTACCGCCGCCATGGAAAAAGCTTGTTAACGGCGACGGAGAAAAAACCAATGGTACGATGAAGAATATTGCGTTGCAGCCGAAAGAAAATACGCTGTATACAGGGCTACATTGAAAGCGAACGCAACTGGAAGAGTGTGTGAACGGTACCGCGAGCTATAAACGGAAGCGAGACGCCTATACAGTAAAATAAAGCCGAGGCAGAATGGCCAGAGTGTTAGGAGCTTGAGCTGCTAGCAACGTCCAAAAACTTCAACGGAAAGTTTAAAGTCAGGGGAAACTCCTGTAAGAACGGCGACTTTGTAACTGGTGTCCAGAGAGTACTAATATTATGGAGGAAATACTTTTATTCTCTCCTAAATAGAGACAATGATGTACCGCCCAGGCATGATGAACCCGGGACGACAATCGATGTTGATGGAATTAATACCCCCCACCGGACTATTACGAATTAAGAATAGCAATAACCAGATTAAAAACAACAGTACTCCAGGCGCTGATGGACTGCCTGAGGAGCTATGCAAAATACGGGGACAAGAAGTTGGTAAGGTGCATGTGCAAAATATCGTCGGACGAGTGCATGCCTGACAGTAAGATTCTAAATGTTCTTTGCCCCGTACACAAGAGAGGGGATACTACAAGCTGCGCCAACTATCGCGGAATCAGCCTTCTAAGTATCGCCTATAAGGTCCTGCGAAAGACTGAAAACCACCGTAAGTAGACTTATTGAACCTTATCAGTGCAGCTTCACACCTGGTAAATCGATCAAGGACCACATTTTCACTACGCGCCAAATATGAAAAAATCGCGAAAAAAAATAAACATCCCTTCCTGAATTTAAAGCCGCACGAAAAGGTGCTGCCTGTATGCCTCTCCGAGCTGTTCGAAACTAAACGAGATTTCAGACTGGGTGACCCCCTATCATGCGATTTCTATTGTTTGATGCTAAATAAAGTAATAATAGAAGCTGCAGTACTTCACCGCTTTAGAACAGTATTCTATAAAAGCGTGGAATTACTGGCCTATGCCGATGACATTGATATCATCGACCCTTAACACCTGCGCCGTAAGTTCTGCTTACTCCAAACAAGAAAAACAAGCCGAAAATATGGGTTTAGCATGAATAGCATAAAGCAAATTAACCTCCATAATGTGTTGATTAGCCTAGTGTTTAACTTGAAACTCGGAATAACTCGAGAAAAAAGATCTGGTACGCGTTCAAAGAAGATGGGATAATAAATTATGAACAATTATCTAAAGCCTACATTACCTGGTTTTTAATTATTTTCAAAGATTCTACAACTGCTTCTGGGACGTTCAGTTGAGCCCTTGTCTAGCGCTTAAGTAAATTAAACGTAGTCTACTCAAATGCCTAGGATAAAGATATGACAAATTATCAGATATACATATAATCTTCTTAAATCTCTTCGGAGGTGATCGCGCTTACAATATTTATACTCAGTTGAGCAGAGCTCACAGAGTATATTAACTTTGATTGGATAACGGTTGGTTGTACAGGTATAAAGGAATCGAGATAGATATAGACTTCCATATATCAAAATCATCAGGATCGAAAAAAAATTTGATTGAGCCATGTCCGTCCGTCCGTCCGTCTGTCCGTTAACACGATAACTTGAGTAAATTTTGAGGTATCTTGATGACATTTGGTATGTGGGTTCCTGAGCACTCATCCCAGATCGCTCTTTAAAATGAACAATATCGGACTATAACCACGCCCACTTTTTCGATATCGAAAATTTCGAAAAACCGAAAAAGTGCGATAATTCATTACCAAAGACGGATAAAGCGATGAAACTTGGTAGGTGAGTTGAACTGATGACGCGAAGAGAAAATTAGTAGAATTTTGGACAATGGGCGTAGCACCGCCCACTTTTAAAAGAAGGTAATTTAAAACTTTTGCAAGCTGTAATTTGGCAGTCGTGAAGATATCATGATGAAATTTGGCAGGAACGTTACTCCTATTACTATATGTATACTTAATAAAAATTAGCAAAATCGGAGAACGACCACGCCCACTTTAAAAAAAATTTTTTTAAGTCAAATTTTAACAAAAAATGTAATATCTTTACAGTATATAAGTAAATTATGTCAACATTCAACTCCATTAATGATATGGTGCAACAAAATGCAAAAATAAAAGAAAATTTCAAAATGGGCGTGGCTCCGCCCTTTTTCATTTAATTTGTCTAGGATACTTTTAATGCCATAAGTCGAACAAAAATTTACCAATCCTTGTGAAATCTGGTAGGGGCTTAGAATCTGGGACAATAACTTATTTCTGTGAAAAGGGCGAAATCGGCTGAAGCCACGCCCAGTTTTTATACACAGTCGGCCGTCTGTCTTTCCGCTCGGCCGTTAACACGATAACTTGAGCAGAAATCGATATATCTTTACTAAACTCAGTTCACGTACTTATCTGAACTCACTTTGTATTGGTATTAAAAATGGCCGAAATCCGACTATGACCACGCCCACTTTTTCGATATCGAAAATTACCAAAAACGAAAAAAATTTCATAATTCTATACCAAATACGAAAAAAGGGATGAAACGTGGTATTTGGATTGGTTTATTGACGCAAAATATAACTTTAGAAAAAAACTTTGTAAAATGGGTGTGACACCTACCATATTAAGTAGAATGAAATGAAAAGTTCTGCTGGGCGAAATAAAAAACCCTTGAAATCTTGGCAGGAATACTGTTCGTGGTATTATATATATAAATAAATTAGCGGTATCCAACAGATGATGTTCTGGGTCACCCTGGTCCACATTTTGGTCGATATCTGGAAAACGCCTTCACATATACAACTACCACCACTCCCTTTTAAAAGCCTCATTAATACCTTTAATTTGATACCCATATCGTACAAACCATTCTAGAGTCACCCACTGGTCCACCTTTATGGCGATATCTCGAAAAGGCGACCACCTATGAACTAAGCACCACTCCCTTTTAAAACTCGATTAACACCTTTCATTTGATACACATGTCATACAAACACATTCCACGGTTACCCTCGGTTCATTTTCCTACATGGTTATTTTCCCTTATGTTGTCACCATAGCTCTCAACTGAGTATGTAATGTTCGGTTACACCCGAACTTAGCCTTCTGTACTTGTTTTTTTATCGACTTTTAGTGCCTACAATTATTTCAGAAGTGTATTCACACTAAAGCTAAAATATATGAATGTTTGTATATAAGAGAATATCACTTCAAGCAATGCAAACTTTTGTCGCCAGCGATCAGAAAAGCGATAGTATTTCTATTTAAGTTATGTATGTGTGTGTGTCATTCATTACTAACAATTGAATATTCTTCTTGCCATAGCGCAGGCAAACCATTGTCATTTGTTATCACCACATAATTTTTAATAGATGGTGGTCGTATGGTTTATAGTAAAAGGTGAGATTAAAATTCATTGCCCATTGGCAGCAAATAGACAATGTTGCCATCGATTGTTGTCAAACATTCATACAAAAAAAGCAACAACATAACCAAAAGCTAGAACAAAATGGAAGCAAACAATCGCCGCCGATATTTCCCGCTTTTGTGGCCTTTTATTGTTATTACAAGGCTTAGGGACAATTCTATGTATTACATTGGATATAAGTATGTATGCTTGTATGTGTGTGTGTGTGTGTTATTTTTGCAAACCCTAAAAAGTGTTTTCCTGCCGCTTTAGAATATTTTAAAGCAAATCTCAGCAAGTTAGCATATCGGGTATGTAATTCAAGTTTTGCTGTTGTTGCAACTTAATGAGTTTGTGTATTTGTGTGTGTTGGCAATATGGCAGGCAAGGTAAGGGAGAGCACTGTTTTTGGGTATCGCCTTCGCTATTGTAATTCACTGAAGCCGCCTCTTTTGCTTTAACGCCTGTGGGTTGTAACCACAGCCATGTAAAGTCGGCATACAGATGCAAACTAACTGAACGGAGTGTCTGACGTCAGTGTAAAGTTTTAAAGTGACTATGACAATGCCCTTCAAGAAATGCATCAATGATAATGAATTTGCAAAGATTTGCAAAGTTATTTAAATATTTACTTGTTATTTGTTTATATTCACTTCCAAAGACAAAATATTTATCTCATCGGTTCTACGAAATGCTAGAGCGGTTCACTATTCATATAAAGACATCAACTTTCTAGTACTTGGTATTCACGTCTTTTACCCTGCAGTCAAACCAACTAGTTGTATACTAGAAGAATACTAGTTTGCCAAAAATCCCATCTAGTATGCGTTCTGTAATTTTTCCATATTAGCAACTGGTATTTTTAACATGGCGATGTCCTACGATATATATAAAACTAAAAAGTAACGGAATAACACATGCCGATCTTTGATCGATCAGCGAAGACGGCGGACCATATCCTCTTGGACTGTGACGTAATCTCAGCACGCAGGGTTCACCATTGCCAGAATATTCCCTCAAGCCAAGAGAACTGCTAGCGTTCATCATGGAAGTCGGCTGGGATGAGGTGCTGACCAATGGTCGCAGTGCAATCCTCAATAAATTATCCATCTATCTAACGAAGAAGGAAGGAACCAGTCGGGTGCACTAGCACCGACTTATGATGAGTGTTAATGGAGTTCATTAATGGTGGTAATGATATGTTATTTATGATGCTGATGGCTGTATAACCGAAGAATTTCATTTAATTGAGAGAATCATAACGGCTTTAAACGTTTTTGTTACTGACTAAAGTGATAATATCGGTAGATACTGGCTGGATTTCCGGTCTTTCTCTGTTATTCTGGAATGGCAAAGCCTTTTAATGACAAGTAGAAAAAATGTGCTAAGCTGCTGATGCCCTCATGGCCAAGATGGTTTGGAATCGGCATAGTTTTTCCGTATGAGACTATTGATATGGAAGGCCTTGGCTTTTTCATTGGCTTTTTAACCTCTGTTGAGGCAACACAAAATTCTAGTCAATGAACTAGAATGTTTCCTGACTACTTTGGCTTTTGATTGCAGGGTATTTACAGATTCTTGATATTTTTCCTGACATCCTAATGTATAATCTGCCTTTATTAATAAACACATGGACCTTGATAGTTTAACATGAGATGATATGTGTGGGAGGAGAGCTTTCGAAAGACAAGTGGAGTATCTGATAGCAAGTACCGAAAAAAAATGTATAGTGGGCCATACCAGCTTTACGGATGATAAGATTCTGGAAAAAACTTTCGATGCTCTGATTCAGGAAGCACAGGAAAGTGGGACCTCCACTCAGCAAGTGGAAAAAGACTTGGAATTCCATAGCGAAATATCTGGCTTGCATTGCTGCACTTACACAAAACTCTTTATTAAAGTATAGCAAAGCTTTTGGATTTTCCGATTGATCTGTAAAAAGAAAGAGATTTGCAAAAAAATTTATTTCCTGCCAGGTAAGCACACTAGGCGGATAGTCTATCGACTTGGACATTGCATACAAGAAGTGCGACGTGCAGCATCGTAAACTCAGCACGTAAATTATGCGAACCTATCGGCGTTGAATATTAATTGCATTACTTACCGCATTGCATTCCGATACGGGGCAATTGTATGCAGGCGGCAGCAATAGGCGAGACGCGATTTCGGCCAATCAATACATTCATTGAAAGGTGTGCGCACGAGCAGTCACACTCGCTTAGAACATATATTCGTATGTAAAAAAACAAGTAAGGAAGGCTAAGTTCAAGTGTAACCGAACATTACATACTCAGTTGAGAGCTGTGGAGACAAAGTAAGGGAAAATCACCATGTTGTAAAAAGAACCTAGGGTAACCCTGGAATGTGTTTGTTTGACATGTGTATCAAATGGAAGGTATTAAAGAGTATTTTAAGAGGAAGTGGACCATAGTTCTATAGATAGACGCCATTCAGCGATATCGCCATAAAGGTGGACCAGGCCTGACTCTAGAATTTGTTTGTACGATCTGGGTATCAAATGAAAGTATTAATGAGGGTTTTAAAAGGGAGTGGCCCTTAGTTGTATATGTGAAGGCGTTTTCGAGATATCGACCAAAATGTGGACCAGGGTGATCCAGAACATCATCTGTCGGGTACCGCTAATTTATTTATATATGTAATACCACGAACAGTATTCCTTCCAAGACTCCAAGGGCTTTTGATTTCGCCCTGCAAAACTTTTTCATTTTCTTCTACTTAATATGGTAGGTGTCACACCCATTTTACCAAGTTTTTTTCTAAAGTTATATTTGCGTCAATAGACCAATACAATTACCATGTTTCATCCCTTTTTTCGTATTTGGTATATAATTATGGCATTTTTTTCATTTTTCGTAATTTTCGATATCGAAAAAGTGGGCGTGGTCATAGTCGGATTTCGGCCATTTTTTACACCAATACAAAGTGAGTTCAGATAAGTACGTCAACTGAGTTTAGTAAAGATATATCGATTTTTGCTCAAGTTATCGTGTTAACGGCCGAGCGGAAGGACAGACGGTCGACTGTGTATAAAAACTGGGCGTGGCTTCAACCGATTTCGCCGTTTTTCACAGAAACAGTTATCGTCCTAGAATCTAAGCCTCTACCAAATTTCACAAGGATTGGTAAATTTTTGTTCGATTAGCATTAAAAGTATCCTAGACAAATTAAATGAAAAAGGGCGGAGCCACGCCCATTTTGAAATTTTCTTTTATTTTTGTATTTTGTGGCACCATATCATTACTGGAGTTGAATGTTGACATAATTTACTTATATACTGTAAAGATATTAACTTTTCTTTTAAAATTTGAATTTATTTTTAAAAAGTGGGCGCGGTCGTTCTCCGATTTTGCTAATTTTTATTATACAGGCATACAGTAATAAGTGTAACGTTCCTGCCAAATTTCATCATGATATCTTCAACGACTGCCAAATTACAGCTTGCAAAACTTCTAAATTGCCTTCTTTTAAAAGTGGGCGGTGCCACGCCCATTGTCCAAAATTTTACTAGTTTTCTATTCTGCGTCATAAGTTCAACTCACCTACCAAGTTTCATCGCTTTGTCCGTATTTGGTAAGGAATTATCGCACTTTTTCGATTTTTCGAAATTTTCGATATCGAAAAGTGGGCGTGGTTATTGCCCGATATCGTTCATTTTAAATAGCGATCTGAGATGAGTGCCCAGGAACCTACGTACCAAATTTCATCAAGATACCTCAAAATTTACTCAAGTTATCGTGTTAACGGACAGACGGACGGACGGACATGGCTCAATCGAATTTTTTTTCGATACTGATGATTTTGATATATGGAAGTCTATATCTATCTCGATTCCTTTATACCTGTACAACCAACCGTTATCCAATCAAAGTTAATATACTCTGTGAGCTCTGCTCAACTGAGTATAAAAACTGTGATGTGGCATAAATAAACAAGTGTGGAGAGCAGGATGTGTGTTCGTATGTATGTGAAATTGGTTGATGGTGGATGAAGCAATATGTTTACGGCTCATATTGTTGCACGTGTAGCTACATGTCATTCTGTTAGCTTTTCTTTTTGTCTTCATACGCCTTCCCTGACGTCCAAAACGTCAAAACTATCAGCTATTGCGGATTTGCATATGCCGCGGCGATCATCATCATCTTTGAATTCGCTTTGGGGAATTTCTATATACTATGATAACGGTACCTACGATCAGCATTGATAATTGCTTACAAGACATGCTTGCATCATAATGCGACATGGTTCTCTTAACGCATCCCACCTATCTTGCATATGTCGAAACTTCTTTGTGCTCTTCTTTTTCTAGAGGTCAATCTATGCCTTTATAAACTTGCAAGTATTTAAACTTACCTTTATTTACAGTGTTGTGCAACGTAATAGCAGCGCGAAGTGTTGCCATACACGCGTCACTTTTTCTACCCTATTGGCCATACATTAAGATGCAATAAGGTCAGTGCATTTGTATTTGTACTGCTTATAAACATCAATTAGATTACCTCATATTAAAATTTTGACTGGACCCTAAATTATAATACGCTGCCCGTCATCCACAACTTAATTTTTAACACAGCTTCATACGCGTTCTAATTTGGTCAATGACAAATTGAGTTCATCCTTTTCCTTACTCTTGCCTAACAAGGTTAAGTTCGGTTATATTGGCTGTCCCCAGGAAAGCCGTTGGGCACATTTAGGTTAGATGACCCGTTGTGATACCATTGATTATTTATATATGTAACAAATTTAAACAATTTAAATCAATTTTAGCGTCACCAAGCTCTGCCAAATAACCGATTCCTTGCTAAGATACTCCATGCGTGTTCTGACTTGAGCCATCTGTAGAGGAAATTATCAATACTTTCTATCTCCTCCTGATACCTACAGCTTCGACAAAAGTAAGTTAGAAGCTTTTACACGGAGCGAACCTGAAAAGTTTGCTTTAAAAATGTGCCAATCGGTTCGTGTTCTTTTTCTGTAAGCTTCTAGAGCGGGAGATTATAAAAGGAGGAAGGAACTTATATATCTGTGATCGGAATAGGATTTCTGGCCAAATGCATGCCAATCTTTGATGAGACCCGCTGGGGGCCGAGTAGCGGCGTTATATCTAGAACATCCTTTCTGTTAGCGGTAAATAGGTAGCTTTGCTTCCGCACATGGCGTTACTTAAGCTTACATAATGAGCAGAATAAAATCTAAAAGACACCACCTTGTGTGCTGCTGGGTCCGTGCTAATGACCAGAGACAGCTTCCGGAGGTTTGCTTTCTTTACTGCATTACTCAGGTTACTGGCAGAAAAATTGCGAGAGTCGTGCGCCATATACACCGCGATGAACTAAATTTGTTTGCCCTCCAAATAAAGTCAAATGCTACAGTATCCGCATCGCTAAAATATATATGCATGAAAGTAAGAGTCTTATTAAAAAGAAACCATGCTCGTGGTAGGCATCAATTGCTAGTCCGCAGATCTTGTTTCCAACGGCGTAAGGTTTTTGTGATAAAAGAGGTCCGAAACTTTTTCACTGAGGTGCAAGAGAAGGGCAGCCGAAGCTGCTTTTTAATGATGTACATTAATTTTTGGGATACGCATGATCATTAGAGGTCAGTATCTAGT
>JARSSU010047840.1:0-35280 GCA_029619165.1 Eurosta solidaginis
TTGTATGTTTTGTTATGTATTGTTATGTAAATTAAAGTATATTTATTTTTTCTGCGACGATATGTAATTTTATGGTTATGCTTAGTTTGTTGTGTTATGTTGAAGTACGCCTTGTTATGCTGATGTTGATGAGTTTCTATCAGAAATTGCTTACATTTGTTAGGTTATGGCATTTCAACGTTGCGTTATGTTTTTTAATTAAATACTGCTCTGTTCTTATGACATGCTATATTGATATTTTAGGTAATGTTGAGTTATAGTGCTTTCGGTAATAGTTCATAAGTAATCTTTTTATGATTTTATTTTGAGTTGCGATATGTCATTAAGGCCAATCATTTCAAGAAACTAAAAAGTTTTGTATTATAAATTTTTTTATTAATCCACTTCATTTGGTCTAATTGTCATTTTGCTTTCATTTGTCGCAATCAAATTAAACCGACTTTGTGTTGTGTTGTTGCTCATCATAACTAAACCATTGATTGAATTATTGTAAGTGTTATATAAATACATAACCAATTAATCCACTGCTGTGCGTATCTCATTACAAAAAACACCACAGGCGATTAACCGAATGTTTGGCAAAGTTTTTGCACTCAGAAAAATATCGTAATTATTTGTCATTGGAGTTGCGATTGCCTCTTAAAAGATCAGTATTCTAAAAATAGTTAAAACATTCATTGCTTAGAGAGATTATTAAGAACGGCAAACGATTTTAAGGCAAGTTACACGAGCCACGAGCTATTTGGCGCGACATAAGCCTTTAGATGTATGGACTACTAGCCTTCGTATGAATGCAGAAAATCTATTTCCCACTACTTTTTCTTCGACAGTCCCTTTCCGACACCCTCCTTCCCATCCCATCCCTCTCAAACTCATTTCTTTTCCCCTTTTTACCTCATCCGCGCAGTTCACCACTTTCTCCACCACTGTCGCTCAGTAATCATATTTTTTTTTGTTTCAAAAACTCGATCCCTGACTCAAATATTCCCAAAAGTAATTTAAATCAAAAAAACACCGCGTACTAAAGAGTATCGCACAGGTCTGTGGTCATTTTTCGCACAAAAAGGGTAAATCTTCTTTTATAGATCGTTATCTGACCGACTTCCCAAAAAAAATTCTCATATAAAGGTCAAAAAAAGTACTTAAGCATGAATTTTAAGCAAATCGATATTAAAAGCTTGGTCCTGTTATGAATGGCTCCGAAAATAAGTATGTGATATGAGAGATTTGGTTTGTATGGAAAGTGCCATGCATGGGAGTGCCCCGAAATTCCTAAACACTAAATCTTCTGCTTCAAAAAATACACAAAACACAAATGAAAATAAAATGAGTAGTAATTTGAGGTTTGTTTGTTATACTCCGCGCGTAATTTGTTGCCTGATGAGCAGTTTAGGTAATTCTTGGTCCTATTTTAAAATTTACACAATGTAACCTAGCAGAGATTTTGTAAAAATTAATATGAAAAACTATTCCTATGTTAACTTGAAGCAGGCATATGCCATTTCAAGACAGGAATGCGCAAAAGCGGCACAGTAACATCGGCTGTTTGCTCTAAGAAGGTTAGGGCCTTTAATTTTTTATATAGTAAAGATGGGAAGGATACGGCATATGAAAAGGTATTAAGAAAGCGCAACTTCGTGTAACTAATCACTGTTGTGTAGTGCATTGTGTTGCTTATTATGATCAGTAGATTCAAATTGCTAAAAATATGCGCCTAAACTATGCCGTAATGTATGCAAAATAAGTGGCAGATTTATTAAGAGGCTCGTTTTTGACGTACGTTTTTGATAGTACTTAAAATATATATATACATATTTTATTAGTTTTTGTAATTTCGTTGTCAAGCCGTGGCGCCCATGAAAGTTGTTATAGATCCGCTTGTTAGAAACAAATTGCAGTTTGACAAACTCACACTTTTCGAAAAGATTTCTTTTTTGTCTTTTTTGAATTGTGTCAGTTTATCTCAATTTTACGAAACAAGATCTTAAACTCTACATTGACAAAAGCTGATGCTAACAATGTGCGGTAGTAGCAAAAACTCTCTTCTTAAAGCGCTACGTCCGCTACTGTGATTGATAGTTTAATTGCAACGATGTGCATATTTTTAGGCTGATTTTTTCACGTGATACCCTTCATCGGCGTTCGGCAGCTTTTTGATGCATGAATTTGAATAAATTTCGTCGAAACGGACACTGAGATAAGCGACAACACATAATTACATACGAATATGTGATGTGTAGAAGATAATATATGCGAAAGAAGGCAATTGGGAAAAACTTTACAACAATTAAGGCATGACGTAGCTGAATGCGTTTGTAAACCATTCCAACTATCGTAGGAGTGCGGGTTCGACTCCCACTCCGGGAGAAAAGGCTTTGAAGAGATTACAAGGTATAATCGAAACAGCTGTCGCCTTGTCCGTCCTGATGTCACGCTGTTTAATTTTTCCCAAATTATTAAATAAATTATAAAATTAAAAATTGCTTAAAAAAATGTTTCATACATTTAAAGCGATACGGGCAATCCCGGTTAACTCATATAAATAAATTTCGTCGAAACGGACACTGACATAAGCGAGAATATGAACCATGTTGCCAGGGTAGAGGCGACTCGTCATTTCACACTTGTTATAAGCTTACCACCAAAAAACTTCCCTTGTTTTCCCGCTGTGTATTTGTAAAAGGTATTTTGTGAACTCATAAATTAGGGGACAATTCATGCGTGCTTAGTGACAGTTGTAATCACATCAGCATTTTGGTTTGATACATACGTATAAGAATAATGAGTATGTATATTGTGGCATGAATAGACTGCGGCAAGCAGATGTTGCCACAGTTTGATGAGATGAGCCCATTGGAGGCAGTTATTGTAAGTAAACACTTAAGTTAATAATGTAGCATGCATTGATAATGAATATGCACACATAATCCATAGCTATCCCAGCAGGATATAGTTTAGTGCCTAAAACGGGTATATGACAGAAGAACTGCTTCCAGCACCAAGGATCGATTACTTACATGACCTCTACTATCACCCTAGTAGCACCGTACATAGTGAAGGGAAAAGAGGGGGATTCAAGGGGTTTGTGTAGCGCAATATATAGCTTCTCCAACCCAATTGTCAACCTCAGCTTCGAGCGGCGAATCCCGTTCACTAACAGACGAGGCTCTGGCGACCCCAAGCTCCTCATGAAACTTGGGGGTGGGGAGGGAGGGATGGCCTGAAGGTTTAATGTGGCCATATAAATCGTTCCCGAGATGGTCGGGCCAGCACCTTAATGGTGCTGTGTTACCGGAGCGCATCGGATCTGTATCGACAAAGGACCATCACATCGATAACACTCCCCAAAGCCTTCGGGGAGTAACTAATCGCTACAATCAACAACAACAACAACAACAACAAGGGAAAAGAGGTTATTTATTTATTATTTAAAATCGACGACAAACTATGGTCGACTGCATATATAAAAAGATATATAAATATACAACTCAAAGTTAAAAATTTAAGATATATCGAGATTTCAACAATGTTATATTACAAACAAAGATATATTATTGAACATTACACTTTAATTTCAGAATATAATAATAATAAGAAATATGAGCAGAAATAAGATCTTATACCGAGATCTTATACTGGCGGAATGCATCAGATTCCGGTCAGTGACTCATGAAAAGCAAGTTTTTAACGTTGTTGGAATGCACCAGATTCCAATCAACACAGTACTGTCTTGTTTCTTCTTAATGACACACGGTGATAAATGTTCCTCCATCCTTAAAGGTGATAGTGCCTGTTTTTACAGAAGAAATAAATGCTGGAAAATTAAATTAAATTAGCTTGTATCTCTTAAATTAGATAGGCAAGTATTGCATTATGTATAGTGGCAAGAGTACATTCAAGACTGATGCAGCTATACGAGTCATTGTAGTGCGCGCACCAGATAAGAAGAGGATTATTTTTAGCAAAGTTTCGTCGACAAAAGGGGTAAATAAAAAGGATCGTATTGTCTGGTTACTCTAGGGGGAACCGCAAAAAACCAGCGGCTGAGAAGGTCGCAGAATCAATTTCTCCATAATTAGCTTATGGGATGAACAATACCCCCAGTAATATTCTCCGATTTTCCAGAGTGGGTAAGTTAATAAGAAGAAGTCTACTTCTGTATGGAGGAAGGTGGAGACTTGAGTCCCAATTAAGGCCGCGCAATGCAAATATCAAAAATTGCTTTTGAAACTGACTCAAGACGCTTTATATGCTTTTGAGAAACAGGGACCAAACGCATGAGCAATACTCGAGTATTGGACGAACCAGCGATGTGTAAAGAACCTTAGTGAGGTACGGATCATCGAACTCTATAGCCCATCTTTTAACAAATCGAAGTAAACCCAACGCTTTGTTGGCAATAGATGAAATATGCATGTTGAAATTCAATTTCGGATCAAAAAGGACACCTAGATCATTTCCAATAGATGTAGGCTCCAAAGGCGTACCATCTATTACATAAGGTTTCAATGCTGGCTTCACTCGGTGATATGTCACATGTTTACATTTAGAGCAATTTAAAGCTAGTAAATTTGTTGTGCACCAACATTGGAACGAGTCCAAGTCGGCCTGAAGAAGATCAAGGAACTCAAATCGGTAGGACAGTAAGTGTAGCAAAGTTTTACATCATCCGCATACATTATAGTATGGGAATATAATATTGTCTGTGGCAAGTCATTAATGAAAAGGGTAAATACCAAAGGGCCTAGATGACTTCCCCGGGGGTTACACCGGAGGAAACTCCGAACGATTCCGACAGATTGCACCTGAACAGGACTTTTTGGGTCCGATTAGAACATATATATATATATATGGAATCGCACCGTAGTGCTGGAAGCAGTAAAATTTGCAGAAGTAGCTCAACTGTAATTTTACCAATTTTAAGAGCTAAGAAGCTATAAGACGAAAGTTAAAACTTTTGTGGCTGGAAATTTGTTTTTTTTGAACTAGTTCATGACCAGTCTGCAAATACTTTTTGCAGTATTTATTGTGTTTAGTGTTTAACGGCGCCTCTGTTGTATTCAGAAATATTTTCTTTTGCTGTAGGTGAAACAAACAAACCTAAAAGCGCGCCCGCATGATTTGCGAAAATTAAATTATGAATAAATTAATTTTTGAGCAGAAAATTAAGATGAAATGAAATGAAATTAATTGATGACGGTTGACTGCCTTACCAATTGATGAGGTAACCATTATTAAAAATGATTTACACAGCGCTTAAATTGCGCACACCAATACATATAAAGCAGCTTCTGTGACGAGGTTTAGTGGCCTCAAAATTTATTTGCCATTGAACCAATTCAATTAATGAGGATGTGGCGAGCAAATGGATTATGTGGCCATAAGTGGTTTATGAAAATATTTTAGACTTAGTCTGACTATTAGAAAAGCGCTTGTTAAGGTTGTTAAATAAAGTTCTGTTAAGTATTTTACAATAAAAAAAAATTGCTTAGCAAAGTTTGCAAACTTATAAAGCTTTGAAAAAATATGTGGCTATTCATGCTTAGTGACTTAGATGCAGCTGTGGTTGTGCGTATAAGAGAGAACGTAAAGAAATAATGAAATGAAGTCGAAGGCACAGAAGAAACAATATTAGAACAAGGAAAGGATAAGCAGGTGAGCTTGTATGAGAGATGTTCCGCTGCCCTTGCAGAGTTACGCAAGGTTGCCACATATAACGGGCAACCATCACACATGCATTTATTAAGTTTACAGAGAGTCTTGCACATAATCTTAGAAGTATGCTGTGCGTGCAATGCTTGAGACATTAACAAAGAAAGTGCAGAAAGCAAGGTAAAACTTGAGTTATGATTATATTATAAGATGAAAGTGTAGAAATAGCTGCATATGGCAGCTTATGCAACACTTGAACATTACTCAAGTCTTTTACAAAGTTTCTCTTGACCAAATGCTTATCGTCAAGTCTACTTTTAGGCGATGTTTTTGCTCTTAAACTTGATTATGTTTTGTGTGAGTCAGTTATAACTGGAAACTTGGCAGTAAGACATTTTGTGACTTGCAGAGTTTACACAATTCTTTAAATGAGGGAAGCAACATTTTTGTGGAAAGCAATCGAATTTTGTGAGCCAGCAAAGAGAAGGTATGTCTTTTTAGCAAAAGAATGTGTTTATAGCTCAGCCATATTAAAGGCAAGAAACACACCGCAGCAAGTTTAGGGCGAATCGCCTCCAGGTTTAATACTTTTGACGACTTTGTTGAAAGACAATTTGGTGCATTGTACTTGGCTAGTTAAGCTGCTGAGAACTCCACCCAAAAAGTTTTACATAATTCGAAAAGCCCTGACAAAGTCTTCAATTGTTCGGTATATTGCAAAAATTCAACTGCTGAGTTATAATAATTCAGTTACATTGATAGCGATATCAAGAACGTGTCAATTGTTGGTGCGCCTAAAATTATGTAACTAATTGTTACATCGTTTTCATATTCACTAAATCATCCAATACGAAACCATATGTGTGCGATATGTAATGTAGCGTTGCTTGTTTTTAGGCGCGCCCAATGGGATTCAAGGGGTTTATATGCGAGATTCATAACCAATTGTCAAACCTTGTCAAGGCTAATCCTATTATAAATATGTTTGTATCAGACACATATTTAACAGGCGAGGCTCTGGCGACCCCAAGTGCCTCATGCAGCGAGGAGGAGGGGTCGCGATGCCCGAAAGTTTCATGTGGTCATATTATTTCGTTCCCGATATGGTCGGGTGTTTGGTACTGGAACGTACTGGATCTATATCCGGCAAAGGACCACTAACATCGATAACACTCTCCAAAATCCTTCTGGGAGTGTCTTTATCGCTACAAAAACAACAACAAAATGGTTGAATTTTCGAATTCGGTTGTTGGATAAACAAAAAATACATTCAATGTCCGCTTTAGGGTTCCTTCCATCACGGATCATAACACTCAATAAGGGCCCTGTTACTTATAGCCAAACTAACTAAGTTGGAGCAAGCTTTTGTTCGTGCTTTGCCTTTCCCATATTGAAGATTGTGCTGCTGCTGGATCTAAGCCACTGTGCTGTGTGCTAGACCTGAGTACTCATACTGTCATGTCATCTGTTTTTACATCCTCCAAGATCCCGGTGTTCGACTATGGAAAACAATTGTCTCCCATAACTTCTCTCCCTGATCTCTACTCTCATCACTATTCCTCTTCTGTATCGCGTGTCTCAGTTGTTTATTCTACTCACTTATGTATATCTAAATATTTTTGTAATCTCATAAAATTTAACATTTCATTGTCCTTGCTTATGCTTGGTTTTTCATTCTTGTTTTTCATTCATATTCAGTTAAATATTTTTATAGCGGCATTCCCTGTGAAATATCTGCAATTTCCTCTTAAAAAAACGTGACGGCTTTTCTAATCAGCATTAAATACTATCTACTTAGCAACTGTAACATGACGGCCTGTCACATTCACATAACACAGAGACCAGCCGTTGGTTGTTGAATGCGTTGCAAAGTGATATAATTTTGTGGCTGTAACGGCTAGTCCGTGTTGCTGTGGAGAAAAAGATGCATTAAGGATTAAGCTATTAAATTTCCCGAAGCTTATTTGGAAGATGTTACAACACGCGTTCCAGCAGAGAAGACAGCAGATGAAGTCGTGACTCTAAGCTAAGCGCATGGTTTGCTGGTGCTGGTGCTCGTCAGAGGTACAGACATAAACAGCTGACTAAGAGTGTACTTGACTACTTTAGAGTCTTAGTAGACCAATACAAAGTAAATTGAAATATTGATAAAGGAGACTTGCCATAAAAAGGCAGCACGCAGAGATTGTGTCACTAACGACGCTCATCACGCTTTGGCAGCTCAAAAGTCCTGGTATTCACCATAATTTTTGGGAATGCTGATCCAGTGAAAGTATTTGGCAAAAAGTTCAAAAACGTGCTGTACAAAATGTTGTTCGTCTGGAGTAACATATACTACATATTGGGGAAGGATCAACTATTTATTTTCTTTAAGTCTAATACCCGGGCATTGTTAGCAACACTTCCAACCTTATTGATATTAAGTATAAGCTTTGAATTCTAAGGTCTGGTCTAACTCGAATTAAATTTTTTGACCTTCAAAATTAGTTTCCTTGGCTTATTTTTAAGGCTAACTTCGTTCTTTAAAATACTCCAAAAATATGATTTGCTTAAACTCGTTGAGAATTATCATATAAATCAAACAGTGAAAACTTTATACGAAAGCTGAGAAAGATAGCGATTATAGCAGCTGACGCGCTTTAAGAAAAATTAGGTCGCGCTGTCGGTGTGGTTAAATTAAAATCAAAGGCAATATTTTTTCTATTTTTAATGTGACATTTAGCCAACATTTCATACAATTTCGTTCTAAGAATTTCGCTTTCATTTCCTTCACTTATACATTTACAAAAAAGGTACATCCAAACAAACGCTGTAAAATTTTCATTTATTTTTATCTCGACTATTGATTATATCCCAAAGCTAACTCGACCATCATAAGTCGCTCATTTGCTTTTCTGTTTTAACTCTCTTCAAAACGTTTTTTATCCCTTTTAACGGTTGAAGGTCGCTGACCATTCATTGCATACTTTAAGGCGCATTTACTATAGCAGTGGAATTCTTGCACTTTTCACTCGAACAGAAATAATGGCGCACGACTGACCAAGGAAACTAAAAAAAATAATGAAAGTTTTAATTTTGCTTGAAAATTTACCATTTGCGATACATTGATAAAAAAAAACTCAGTCCACTAAGCGCCAGCGTACATAAACGCTCCATTCATTGAACACAATTTGTAGCAAATTCGTTTCATTTGGCACTTTAGCATGCGCCAGCGGACGACCACAAAACGGCAAAGCGCTCGATGAGCAACCACGGGAAACAAACAGCAAAAACACCAACAATATCGCTGCCACACAACCACTGCCACCACTGCCACCACTGCACACGACATGTCAAACAAGAGCGCTACACAGGCCAGTGAATGTTAGTTGATTCATCGATTTCACTAAATAAGTGCCCTAAAGTGTTTTGTGTTGCATATAATTAGGCGCAGGGTATGCTGGACCATAGCGTTTGGACAGACAAAAACTTTTAGTTTTTGCGCGCGAAAAATCATTGTTTTTTTGGAATGTGGCGTTGGTAGAAATAAGCGTGCGCAAGTGTGGTGGGGCGTGGTTATGGAAAGCTGCCGCGGTTGCTGTGATGTGGAATGAGGCTAACGGGTCACTGAAAATACGTTAAATGTTGCAAGTTAATTCTAATTCTAATTTGTGTGGTTAAATGAATGCCTGAATGAGTTTAAATGGAAAGCGGTGTTTGGGGGTGTGCCCTAATAAGTTTCGGGAAGGTAATTTCTGATGATTTAAAAATAACAGTTTTGAATTGTAGCAAATTTGCTATGAGTTGTATGTGCGCAACTCGTGTAATATGTTGTAAAATATTTATCTGTTAAAAAACGTTTGTAGCCAGCCTGCAATATTTATTGTGCCCATGAAAAAGGAGGCGAAATTCGCGAATCGCACGTCCGCCAATTTTTGTATGTTTGCTAATATTTTTTCTTTTTCCTAAAATGTTGCAGCTAGTCCTATCATTTGTAAGTTACAAAACTTCCCTCAATGACCGGTCTAGGTAGAAATTCTCACTGGCCCGGTCTATGAGTCCCTCATAGTCTGAATGAGTCCGTAGTGTTACCAGAAGTCTGTTTTAACGACCAAACTGAAGAACGCTATCAAAAACCAGGACCTATGTTATAAATAACTCCGTCCTCTTGGCAAATACTAGAAGCTTCCTAGGACTTAAGCCACTTGCTGCTTCTAGATCTCGCAGCTGTATCACTCACAATAGCTGAAGTCTTAGCCTGGCAAGCGCAGCGTATGAGCACAGAACGTGCTCGATCGTTTCCTCTTCCAACCCGCACTTCCTACATCTGCTATCACTGACCAAACCTAATTTAAAGGCATGTGACGCCAGAAGGTCGTATCAGAACAAACCCGATTCAGTACAAACATGGACAGCCCCATCAGCAGAACTTTCACGTAATGATTTTGATTCATTTTCTGTGTTTTCTCTCTCTTCCCTCTACTTCCTGTCGCATAACTTTTTGTATATCCTACAATGTTCGTTCGTTGTAGGCAACTCTTTAGTCCGCTTCAAGGGATTTACCTCACGAACCAGTTCTGCTTACGGCTTTTATAGTCAATTATACCACAAGCCTAACGAAAATGTGGACACATGTAGGTACGACTAATCAAAGTTTTTACGTAAATGCGTATGTGGAAAATCTCATTCCGTTTTTCCGCTTGCCGCCGGTATTCCACCGTTGGCAAAACAATAAAGCAGATGTTGACGAAAGAGGCATCTAAGCTAAAAGGCAACTCGGAGGTAAATTGTGCTGCAGAAAGCTGCAATATTAAATTATTTACAGATACGTCTATATCAAATACTTGCGCAGGCTGTGCACTTATCACGGGCGCGGAAAATGATATAGGAAATTAAGCGGAATAAGAAATTAATGAAAATGCTTTGAAGAAGGTTTATTGGTTCGATAACGTAGCTGATGCTTCTTATTCTGTAAATACTGCCGCTTTCTAAAAACAACTCGTGTTTGCGCCTAAAGTATTCAGCAATTTAAATTTTGTTTTAGCGTTTTTTAACTTTCATCACTTTGCCTTAAAAACTCACACATTCTCCACATCGATTCAAATTTATTAGCTCCTTCTAAATTTCAGTAGAAAATTAAAAGCAATTACAGCTACTTGCCTTTGTCATGACATTTTATTCGCTACTGCATATCTTCAGGCGTTTAATTTGACAGCAGTTTTGCAGTCTTAACTGGCGCTTAGCCTAAACAATTATGCAACAGCAACTGCACTTGCAACGCCAACAAAGTCAAGCACAAATGCAATAAATATAAAATGCAGCGATGTCGATATTAGGAACTCGATTACTTTTCAGCAAATTTGTTTTAACTTTGAATATTAAGCATGTGTGTGCCAGGACTGAGTCTGTGTAGCAAAATATTCCCAATAGAGATTTTCGGGACAAAAAACTAATTTTAAATATGAGCAAGGCGAAAAACGTGTGCTCGCATGGCATTAAAGCTGGACTTACATTCACTTTGACAGTGTCACTGTCGACTTTTCCTTTTCCCTTGCAAAATATAGCCTTATCGCTCTTTCCTACTAATATTGTTTGCCGCCTTGAACTTTCAACTATCTCAGCCTTGATCGGTATAACATATGTTTCTGCGCCTAAAAGTATTGCCGGTGTCAGTTTCTATTACACGAGCACCTCCAGTGTATTTCGTTCGTTAGATAATATGATTATAATTCTCAACCATGTTAATGTCAAATGAACATAAGGAAGAGGTTCTGCGCATTCTTTTTCTTAATAAGAGCATCTATCAGCAATACATTGTTCGAAGGCTTATTGCCAGTATAGAAAGACAGCATTCTTCGTGCTACACGCCTTTCCTCTTCCAATTAAATTGGTAACTGCAGGGCAGGACTATCGAGCGCAGTACAAGCGGATTGCCTGATCACCGATTGGCAGACATTTCAATAGCTTCGGCTATACGGCTTCATATAATCTCATATTGATACTCGATCACAACTAGCAGTCTAGATATATCGGACCGCGATCTGAAAAGGCCTCTCTTAAAAATAGTCTTATAACTTCATGTGTCGTCCCATAGTGATAATAGGGAAACCATCCCATCGTCCAATAATTGACTATTTTCAGATAGCCAAGAATTTTTGGCCACTTTGTGTATTGTGAAGGTTTAGGTGCTAGAATTCTATCCTTTCCTGAATTCGAAAAGAAGATGAAAAGAGTGTTGATAGTGCTGCTCAAGATTTCAAAGCTAAGAAGGTAAGACGAACTGGAACTCAGGCTGAACCACTAAAATCTTCAACCGTAACATTCGTGCTTCTTTCATATTTTTTTAAAGCGAAAGCTACGAAGAAATCGCTGTGATTGCTCGACTGTGATAATATCTGCGTTCGAATCACAGTTACCGTAAGTGGAACATCTTATACGATGCAATGTCGCTGTGATTTGTGCAATGATTAAACTGGACTGAGAAGGCACGGCTTACAACTTACAACGCAGTGACTGCAGATGCTACTGGGATGCAACAATAATCACAGATTCGGTGCTCATACTGTCTTCTTCTGCTTTATATTGTCGCAGCTCATTGCTCTTCCGCGATGAGAGCTGTGATATTTTTTATGTAATTTGTGTTTGTGATTGAGATGAGATCGTCACTGATGAGACTTTGACTGCGGATCCAAAATCACCAGTTCGCAAAAATCGCGGAATCTGCCTACTCTGCTCAAACCCATCCTCTCTTAATAGTTTGATATACTACATCGATAGCGCGCTGCTGGGTAATTTTTGTATGTCTACTCAGGCCAAACTTCAGGTTTCATATCCACTTCAGTGCTATCGCATAAAAGTTTAAGCGATTCCTTTAAAAAAAAATTCAGCACCTCCTTGGCTAGTCAAGCAAACGCTTACAAAGGCTCAGCATACAGCCGGCAGTGTAGCAATATCCACTTTATTGGCAAAAGTTTTTGTATACATTGTGGGCTACATTGTATCATTGCCTGCACATCACCCTTACCGCTACCTCCCAATGCATTGCATGCGCCTGAATTAGCTCTATAAGTAGAAATCGCTTTTGGCTGAAACTCAGCTCGCTTGCAAATCTATCATTCACACATTAATAGTTGTTATGTTGGCGTTGACAAACACAATCACAATGCCACAAATCAGCCGCCCTCTCACACTTAGGCCCGCCTTGTCATGGCCGCAATATCAATACTGAACATCTTTGAGAACATCAGCAAGAAATTACATCTTAGCTGAGTGGCTTTTCAACTGCTGGCAGCTACGTTCTTCATAGCATTTTTTTCCTCTCGCCCCCGCCGAGCCAGTTAGCACGATGCAGCTGCGAATAGTCGATTTCGGTGTTTCTAAATTTGTTTTTCTGTCCATTTGAATTGATACTGCGCTGCTACAGCATTGCCCTTCAACTTTGAACGCCAACGCGCATGCTTGGGGGTGGTTCGCAACGGGGAGCCCTCAACAAACTGACAGCCGCAACTTGTTTCGCTGCAGACGCAGGGCTCGTAGTTTACTTGCTCTTGCAGTCTGCTTTGTGCGCGACTCGTAGAAATTTTGTGAATTTAGGAAAGTAGTGGAGCTTTTGCGAAATTCTCTCAGCGATGTCTTTCATCTACTTTTACTGAACAACATTTTCCTGGCAAACTAATCACAAAGAATTTAATGTTGTTAGTGTGGGAGTTGATGAAGTTATTACAGCTGCAAATTAATTATTGGAAAGGAGAAGATGGGAGCGTGGAAACTGTGAATTGTTGGGGCAATGTGAAAGAGTTGAGCTGAGATTGACTAATGCGGAGTGTTGAGAAAGCTATTTACCGGATCAGCTTCGCTACCTAAATTACCAAAAACATGTAAAGAGCAATATTTGACCTGGCGATGTAACTGAAATCTGACACAGTGATGAAATATCTCACACAGTACGTACTACAGACCGGCTCCGGAATATTAGACGGCTAAAGCGGCTGCGAAAAAGTGACTGCTTTATGTCTGCGCAGGGATGTTGCGTCGTCGCCTCGAAAACGAAGGATGCTACCGAGCAGGGCCTCGCATAAGTAGATGGGCCCAGCAGTGGGCGATATTTTGAACGTTATCGTCAGGCGAAGAAGAAGTCGAGACGCCTGTAAAGAAGGCGTGAGTACGAGAAGCTGTAGGATGCTGGCCGAGAGGAATAATGCCAGAAAAGTTTTGGCGGATGACAGAAGGTTTCGAAGATGTAGACGAATTCCTGCAGGAACTACAGTGGCGAATGATAATGACGTTCAGGAGTTCATTTAGCTATAAAGAGAACACTTCTCCCCAAACGATAGCAAATAGACTAAAAACTTGATCTCTAATAGCTTTTGGCGAAATATATATGTTCTGGGAAGCAGTAAGCGACAACGCTTTGTTATTTGTTTGTCAGGGTATTGTCATCGTCATCTCACCCACGCCGTAAACGACAGACAATTCATGGGATTCAAGAAGCTGTATAGCGTAACCCTTTCAAGCTGTTGTCAAGCGCATTTAAAGCTTCTTCCAAACCACCTGTCAACTCATCTGCCCGTGGCGTGTCTTGTTATTTGGTAGCCGGGCTATGGCCCAAGTTCTTCATGGAGGAGAGTTGCATGACCTATCATAGTAAAATCGTGCTTGAGATGGAGGGTTAGTATCTGAATGGTGCTGTTTTACGAAATGTACCGGAATTGTATCCGATAACGGGCCACAACTCGCAAAACTTGCGGTGAAAAGGAGAAGATAGACAACTCCAAAGTTTGTTCAAATATGAACAGATTTCCTTAATCTGGTATAGACAAAACTTTCAGGATATGTCAAAGTCTGGAGAAGTACTGACAGTGCTAAACGAGCTGCTGTCGTACTGGCATAGATCACCCTGCACTTTGAAATGACGACGGATGAAACCCTTTAAATTATCTCGTCTGTCACCGGTCTTAGGACTATATTAAACTGGACCTGGAGCCTGTTTTCGCATGTGTCTTATGAGTGTGCAGAACTTAGTTGATGAAGGAAAACTTTTCTTCTTAGGTGCTACCATTGGGGTTAGTTATAGATATTAGATTTATATCTCTCAGTTCTTTCCCTGCTCTACTCTCACTTTTATTGCAGTGCGCTTTGTTGCATGTTCCAGACAATTGATTGACTTATGTAAAGCGATATCATATGACGCAAACATTATAACGCGCTCACATGGTAGTTTGGTTGTTATCTTTCTACTGTTGTTAGCATCAAGGTGAACGTCATTCTTACTCGAAAGCACGTGCAACTTCAGTTCTTCTCTTACGTGTTTGGATGTTAGAGTGGCGTGCAAGTGTTTTGAAGCATGTAAAATATGTATTTCTAGTGACTGTTGCAATAGATTTAGCATAATAAGATTACCGTTAAATATGCTTTGTACAGGAGCACGCTGCATGACCACGTGCGTCCTGAATTCAAACGAGGCAATGCACAAATCAGTTCAAGTTCAGTAAATGTCAGCTCGTGGGGCGTCTCTATTTGGTTTGACATATTCCTGACATTTGAATAAAAACTGCTTACATAAGTTAAGGAGCATACATAACGGCTAGGTACGTACATACAAATGTAAAACGTCATAGTTGTAATTCTCACTAACTCTATCAGATTTAATGGCATTTATTTATTGCTGCACTAAAAAAAAGGTGGTAAATAGAACCAGTAAACCGAGTAAATTCCAGCGAAAATTTTGTAAATTTTTATCCATCCCAAATCGTTGATTCTGAATTGACCGCTTTATCAGTCAAATCAACAACAAAACTTCATGAAACGGAGAGCATAGATCGTTGAGCAAACTTCTCGTAGCACTATGGACGCATTCAGCATATGTGAGATCTTCACAAATCGGTCCGTTGAACCTTACCTTAGACATAGCTTTAATAACTTATGAGTTATTACTTTCACCCTGAAAATAACAATGAAAACTGCTAGAATAACAGAGATTCGTCAACATAAGAACACAGAGTGAAGAAGGAGACTTGTGCGGCAACGTGGCCATGAGCACAAAGTACTGAGCGCCGTGAGCGTATGTTTCTCTTTAAAATTAAGTAAAATTAGCAGCTGTTGAAATGGCCAATGAAAGCAGTTCTTTTAATAGAAGAATCTGTATTTTTACAGAATAAGAATATTCCTGCTTGAGATCAACAGTTTCTCCACTGTTGAATTAATTTTACAAATTTGTGCTTTCAACAAAAACTCGATTGCTTTAACCGAAAGTGTTTCAGCTTAAGACAACAAACCTGATTTGTTAATTTTACAAGTGTCATGTCTTTCGGTGCATGCATTGAGATATTGCGCTGAGATGGCGCTGCTGTCGAAGTGTATACAAATTTTTATTATAATCTAGCTCCGGCTCATAAGTGATCAAAAAATGCACAAAGTTACATATTCGATCTGCGCTCTTCCAGAAAATTTCATATCAGACATTCAAGCGGAGTAAATCGAAATATTTGTGATTATTGATTGTTGCAAGTTGCTGCACAAATACTCCAAGTGCTAAGCTGCTAACAAAAATAGTTGATATAACAACAACAAAGCAATGCCGGCAACAAGCGCTGTAGTAAAGTCAAAGCCAGTTGGCGCCAATTGTAAAGCCAACTACATTGTTGTTGTAAAATGGAATTGTTGTCGTTAATCCGCTTACAAAGCTGTAAAGTGGCAGCACTGGCAAACAACAATTACAATAGGCTAAAACTAGCAACAACAAAAAAGTAGAGCACTCGCAACGTAAAGCGCTTGGAAAGTCGCTGAATCGCTTAAGTATTTACTTTTACTATTTTTGTAGCTGTGTTTGTGTGTGCGATTGTGGGCGTAGGGGCGTGTGTGTATATGAGCGCGAGAGTAAGTGTGTTGTTAGCATGGCTTAAGCGCACTAGGAGGCATTGGAAATTGCAAAAATTTAAATATCTAGCTGTAAATAAATATATTTACATATTGCACTAGCGTACTCCTTATAACCAAAGTTTGAATGTTAAAAATTTGAGGATAAGTCAATTTATACGCATATATTGTAATGTACGCATCATATCCGCATCGCATGAAAAGACGGGTACAGGAATGTACACGTAACATTTTTTTGTTATTATTTGGTCTAACCGACTATATATGTACATACAAATATGCTAGTGCGGAGAAGTAAGCACTTGCAATGACAAAAGGTACAAAGCTGTGTTAAACTGCACCTTGGCAGATTTTGAGCAGACACATTTCGGATCAGAGTCAGACGGTCTACTCACTCAGCTAGGACACTCACAAAATACTTTGAAAATAATCCAATGACTTGATTCTTAAATTTTCAACAGCGTGCTTAAACTTTATTTCTTCTACCCGCTTCCATGCTTCATCAGGAAGTCTGACTTGTGCTCTATTCGAAGATCGCCATTAAAGCTCAAAAACAATCCACTTATTTCTTCAGGTCCACTGTATACCATTTATTCCATCTACTACTTGCAAATTTTATTCATTTAGAGGAACTGTCCTTAGGGACTTTATCTGAGAATATATGGGACGAAGTGTTGCAAAATTAGTGCAGAAGTCGCTGCCAGCTGCCTTTTTTTAGCACCCTATTTTATTTTATCCAAGCCAGGCGTTTGCAGCTGTCTTCAGAAATATATAAATGTTTTCATATCATTAGACACAAACGCCTATTGATTTACGAACCCCTTTGGGTTACTAACGGTGCCTTTAGGAGTAGCTAGAGACGTCTGGTCCTTTTGTTTTTATCGTAGCAGGAAGGAGACAAGGAGACTCGCGCGAAGTTTTCGTATTTTTACCGATATAGATGGTCCTTTGCCAGATATTGATCCGGTAATATCCGGATCATAGTACCATTAAGGTACTAGCCTGATATTCTCGTACGTGGTTTTATGATCACTTTGAAGTTCTTGATCACCCAACTTCCTTCCACCGTGAGGAACTTGGGCTTGTTCAAAATACGGCAAGAAGATGACCCTTTTTGTCGTTTTGTTAGTTTTATGGTCATCGGTGAATAGAATGTTGTTCGCCATCACATTTGGTCGAGTAAGCATATTTTCTTTTAAGACTAAAGCAAGGTGATAGGAGGGCATATAGGTTACTGTTGATTAAGTCAGGACATTCACTGTGAACTTTGAGAACAGTCAAACGCGTTCAGTGCGGGATATTTGGAGATTTTCTCGAAGCTGGTTGGCGACTTTTTTGGGATCATTTCAACCACTCCAGGTTATTCGATATAGTTTCTAGAATGCTTCGGATTGTAGGGTGGGATAATTTGAAAGCTATTTTGGGAATAGCTCGGAAGTGTTCTGGGATCATTTCAAAGTTATTTCAGGATAATTCCCGTACATTTCGGGATCATTTCGGATATCGGGATATTTCGCGTTTATTTGAAGACTGTTTCGTGATCAATTGGGGAATATTCCAAGTGATATCGCAATTATTTCGGTTAAATTTCGGGGTAATCTCTGGACTGTCGGTGAATTGTTTTCAGGATCGTTTTATGATCATTTTAAGAGTGCTTCGGCATTTTTTTTGGGTTCATTTCGCAACTATATGGAGATTTTCTCGGAGCTGTTTCTGAACTATATTTGGGATCGTTGCAATCATTCCAAGTTTATCTCGTTATAGTTTCTTGATTGCTTCGGAATTTTAATGGTATAATTTTCGTGACCAGTCGAAGCCACTCTGTTGCCATTTCGGAATTAATTTACGATGATTCCAGCGCTATTTTGGTAAAATTTCAGGATTTTGTTAGGATCATTTAGAGACGCTTTCGGAGTAAATTCGTTATTATTCTAAGTTATTTCAGAACTATTTCCAGGAAAGGTTTTGCGATCATTTCTGATTGAAATTGTCATCAGGACAATTCAAAGATCATTTCGCGAATGATTCGCTGCTTTTCGAGATCATTCACCGTTTTAGTAAACTTAACGTACGTTTAGCTCACATAACTACTACTACTTTTTGTTACTAATTTTTGTTATACTGCGCCCAGTTTGAATGATTGGGTTGAGATACAATGCTCTTCTTATGTGGACAAATAGAATAGAATGAAATGAAATTCGGAAACCAAAGTATACATAAAATAATATCCGTTGTACGCATAGGCAATCGAAGGGGTAAATATGGACGCCGACTACGACCATACTTAGTGATGCAGCGAGCGGTATTCATTTATAGAGAATTTCACTATTGCCGAATGTGCCTATTCGCCAACAAGTCAAGCATTCATAGCAGTGAGGGCAAAGAGTATCGCCTGCAGAGCTCCAGTCCTACACCCTTTAATCGTCTTCAATCGCCGCTTTTTGATCTTGGTATTACCGCTGGAAGGATGTGACATTGGAAACAATTGTTTTGTTTACTTACAAGGACCACCCTAGTGCGTATATACTACAACGAAATCTGCCACAATTTTATTTACTTAACTCTAATATTTAGCTTCTTGTTTACATTATTTTAATTACAAAACGCTCTATACTACACTCACATTGTACCAGTGATTTAGTGGTTGGTGTGTCGTGTGCGGTCATAACAATTGTGTTAATAATTTTACCACACTTGAACCGCGCTTATCCGCTTCCCTTTGCGCGCTATTCACATTACAATATCTTTCTTGTGGTTAATTTAAATTTTATATTAGTTCGTATCTACGCTGCTGCTGAATGAAAGCTGCCACATACACGTTTACAGTTAAGTTGTCTTGTTTTTGTTTACTACATTTTATTTATGATAATTTCAATGTTGCCTTGTGGCACTTTGTGCGCCCTAGCATGGGCTTTACAATGTGCGCTTAGCGGCTTTTGTTGCCACACCTGATGAGCTCATTCAATACCGCACGCGTAGTGCTTGTTGTAGTTGTTGCTATTTGTGCTAACAACTGCTTAGCTAAAGTGACTGTAATTAGCAGATGTGCTAGTCAATGTTTTGTTGTAATTGGCATTTTGTTATTGTATTAGTTTTATTTTTACTTAAAACAAACATTCTGTGTGTGTGGTGCGGCAGCTTGTGTTCCTCTCTCTTAATTATTAAAATATTCTTTTTGCACCTCAGCAATTCTTTGTTTCTTTTGTGCAAAGAGAAAGTATTCATAAAGTTTGTGTTTCTGCATCGTACAAATCATTGTTTCTATATTAATACTCATTTCATTATAGTTTTTGTTATTCATTATTTTTATCCGCTTAGTTCCCTTTTCATTGATTTTCTTTCTCAATTCATATTTGTCTGCTTTGTCGTGTCCATAAGTGAAAATAATTTCTTTCTTCTATTTTCATAGACTTTCTAAGTCATTGCCATGACTTGCTGTTGTAGTTGTTGTTCACAGCTCATTGGCTTTCATTATGTCAGATAGTTTTGAATTATGTTTGTTAGATAAATAGGAAATGCTTTTAGGGGGCGTAGGACAGAAAAAAGTGTGTAAAAGGAAGAATGGTGACACAATCGTGGTGAAAGGAGCGAACTGACCGCGAGCATGTACTTAGGCCGGAGCGATGCTGATATTAGAAAACATGTCAATATATACCTATAAGCTGAGTCCCAAGCTGTGAGTTATGTCTTCTTAGGATTAGACAATGAAGCAAAAAGTGGGTCTATGCTACCTGGACTGAGGAGGCAATTGAAAAGTAAAGTCCACTCTTGACGAACAAAAATAATCCTCCCTCCTTCTTTGTGTGTGAGCAGACAAGTGCAGCACGAATTGAAAAAATTTAGTGCAATGTCGAGGTCCTCCACGTCCTTTCGCTCATTAGACAGTCCACAAAAAATACACCCAAAGTTTTTGGAGACGACTTTAAGTGCGCTTAACGTTATGTGCCTTCGACAGGCGTGTCGTCAGTCGTTTCATTCACTTGGGTTCCTTATCGCCAATGGTAACGAGCATCGAAATTAAAACTTTTTACATCTAGGCTCTTTCAGCTCACTAGAAACGTCATTCTCCGCCAAATTTTCCTACGCGCGGTTCCGCCTGCAACGGGTGTTGTTAAAGCACCTGCGGATTTGTTTCATACGTGAAGGCGGTGTTAGATCTTCGACGCGAGATGTGATAAATTAAGTAAGCGTCACATTTTGTATTTATGTTTTGTGGAATATAAATCGTTGATAGAATTGTAGTGCTCGTGCAACTTGCACGATGTGCGAAACAAATGTTCAGTTTGCTTGCTTTTGTATGTTCATGTAGTGGTAACGATTACAATGTGCTAGCGCAAGTGAGCATACTTTTAGGCTTATGACAATAATTATATATGTCGCCGATATAGCACTACAGAGCCTTAAGGTATGTTTCTATTCGAATTAGTGGTGGGCTTCTACTGCGTTTTTCGCATAATTAAGAGGATATTAATACGATTTGTTGTTATTGCTTTTGTATCGTTATGCTACTGGGATTTGGCAATATCGTAATTTTCTGCAATTTTCAGCGCGGTACATAAGTAAAAATTCAAGGCCACTGATGAGTTTCTGAATGGCGCTGATTAAAAATCTCTGCCCAGCCACAAACATCAATCACCCACTAAAGTAAAATCCGCATGAATTTTTAAAAGAAAACTGCTCACTCTATAAAAATCATCAACACTCACTATGTTTAGTAAATAAATTTCAAAGCTGCATCTTGAATTTGGCGGGCACCCACTCAAGCCTGATGGGAACAACTCTATCTTGCGGTGCATCACCGACTTCATGCCGTGAACTTAACGTTCGCACGTACATCAAATTATTGCCGCAGTCAATGTTAAGCGTTATTGGCGTGAGGAGATGGATGGGCGGACGTTACGCGTAGCGCGCAAAGTTTAGTCAAACGTTTTTAATTATTTTTCAACAATCGAATACGCGCTGGCTTTAGCATGAAGCCCTGCAAAGTCAAGTGAATATTGAGCAAGCGTCGAGGATGTGGGAGATTGCGGTGTAAACAATAAGGAACTAGTGGCTGAAGACGGCATACTAAGGCGGCTTTTGGCTGTTTTTAGAATGGCCTGCGCCGTTTTAACAAATAGTAAAAAGAAATAACAATGCTAATGAAACAAACAAAGCGGAGCAAAGTTGATTGTGCTTTGTTTGCTGTTTGTGGCAGCTCAGTGGATTCGGGCAGCTGACTTTTTTGTGGTTGCATATTATGCGGTGCGGGAGGCAAGCAAACGAATCAAAGGCTTGCGACGGATGCGATGATTCCCAACTAGAATAATAAAAGGCCATGCTTTAGGGGAAGCACATTCACATGTATAAGCATAGAGAAATGAGAGGCGACACGTTTAATAACGTCGTGTTGAACGCCACAAAGGCGGTAACGAAAATCGAATACTATACACATAAGCGCAGGGCTGGAAATTCCTAATTTTACGGCAACAAATAACAAACCTGCAAGAATAGACGAAGAATATGCGAATGAAGTAGAATGAAAACGGTATTAAATAGACTTGTGCACATAACGCACTGTTGAAGAGGCAGATGTAGCAACAAAAGGCACCCAAAAGTCGATTGAAAGCGCGTGACGAGTGCTGCCATTTTACTTACATGCGCGCTGATAAATTGGCACTTATTGGTTAGGCAAAGTGGAGATAGCGGCTGAGCAACGCATTGAAATGCAATGAAAGCCAAATATTGAAACGCAAATTGAGTGAAGAAGCAGTAATACAAAGCATGTTTTATACCAAAATATTAGTGCGTGCCACAATTGAGTAGTTGGTGTGTGCAGCATGCAAGGGCGGTCAAGTGTGGCAAAGTGGGTGAATGAATCCACTGACGATTACGACGCACAAATCTATTTCACATGATGACGTACGTGATATTAAGCAGACCGCAAGACGTCTTTTGTTATGCGAGTTCCAAAGAGCGCACTAAAGTGACTGACTGTTTGCTCCGAGGGTGCGCATCGAATCAACGTAACTAAGTAATTTTTTGTGCAAAGATTACAAAGAAATGACAACAATAGTTTGCGTGCTCCACAGTTTTCTAGAGTGTCTCTCTGCTTAGCTCAGCGAATTTCCTGCATTTGCTTGTGTGCAAATGTTCGCTTTGTTCGCCTTTCATTTCGCGCCTGCCCCGTGGACGACTAATTTGCATATAAAACAAGTAAGTGACGGCTGTCTTCGCTGTGCCGAAGATCTTCATACCTTTCATGAATGGGGCTGAACAATAATATTATCCCGTTCGTAATCTCCGAATAATCAGATGTATAAGATAAGAAATATATAGTGAACAGATCTACATACCTAAACGATTTTTAAGATAAATATAGAATAAAAAATAGGCAGGTACTTTGTGTGAGGATGCAAACCTTCACGTTTTGTGTGGTCTGCATGTAAAAACTATGACTACGAATCACGTATTTTCAAAAATATATGACGTAAACGTAACTATTTGATGAAATTTGATGAATTTTGAAGCTTCTATCCGTAAAAAAGGGGCAAAAATGACAGTTTATATGAAGTATATAATATATATACCACCGATCTACTATGATTTTTTCAGACAACAATATATGCTATATACGTAGCATTTGGGTGAAATTTGAAGCTTCTAGCTGTTAAAATGGGCTAAAATTGCAAAACTATATATATATATACTATATATATACTATATATATACACCATATATATACTATATATACCACCGATCTCATGATTTTTTAAGACTCAATATATGCTATATACGTAAGCATTTGGTGAAATTTGAAGCCTCTAGCTCTTAAAATAGGGCAGAATTACGAAAAGTTTCTTATCTGAACAATCGGTTGTGGAGGATATATACTATATATACGACCGATCTCATCCATTTGTTCAGGCAACAATATGTGCAATATACGAAGTATATGGTGAAGTTTGAAGCTTCAATCTGTTAAAATGAGTAAGATATTACAAAAATCCTCTTTTTCTGAAAAATCGTTGTATGGAGGATATATGCTATAGTGGTCCGATCCGGCCGGTTCCGACAAATGTCTAATCGGACACCCAAATACACCCGCTCACCAAATTTTATCAAGATATCTCAAAAATTGAGGGACTAGTTTGCATACAAACAGACAGACGGACAGACGGACATGGCTAAACAACTCAGCTCTTCAACCTGATTATTTCGGTATACTTAATGGTGGGTCTATCTATTTTCCTTTAGGGACTTACAATTTTGGGTTTCGTGACGAAATTAATATACCATTTCATTTTCATGAAAGGTATAAAAAGTTCATTGTACAAAATTACAAAAGAAAGAAATGTTTGCATATCTCTAATTAGGCGGAACAACGTGCTTATAAAGATTAAAAAGCTTACCACCCATTTAGTAACTTCTTTGCAAAGCTCACCTACTCACCAACATTTTTTTGGACTTCCATTTAACGATATAATAAGTACACAAACTAGCAAAATAGCTATAAATTTATAAATAACATCAATGTAGTATTTAACTACGCAGACAGACATTGAATGTTATTTGCATTAAGTTACTTCCTTCGCAATAATTCGTGATTATAAAAAAACTAGCAGACCCGTCAGACGTTGTTCTGCCCTAAATTTGGTCTACCTGCATACATTTTAATAAGCTTTTTCTCTCTAACTCAGCCCTCCACTCTTCACTTCTTCTTAATCATTTTATTCTCTCCTCCCTCCGTCTTTTTCGCTTCATCTATCTCTATTTTCGTCTCACTATCTCTTTCTCAGTCTCCTTATCCTTCCCTCTTTTCTCTTCTCTCAAGTTTTTCCCATTCTTCTTCATCCCTTATTGCCAGTCCCAGAGGGTGGTATGTATTTCGTTCCAGTCCCATTCCGAGTTCCATTCCCACTCCGAGTCTCAGTCCCAATCCTAGTCCTAATCGCATTCCCAGCCCGCCCCTGGTCTACTTCCCCGAAAAAAGATCGTAAATACTAATATAGGCAAATTTATATACCAAATTTCAGACAAATCCAATAGGACGTATGTAAATAGGTATGTGGGTATTATCAATTCATCTTTTTTTCGCTTCGCATGCATATTTATCAGTTTTGCCAGGTTGATGCGACTAAATCGAATATCACAATGAAAATTACTTTAAAGCTCTGAGCAACAGCTTTCATTTCGATATCCATATTACACACGCATTCTAGGGATATCCGGGTCCACGTTTTGGCCTATATCTCGAGACCCTAGTCACCTATAGGTATGAAAACTACCCTGCACTAAAGCACTCATCAACAGCTTCAATTTGATACCCATAATGTAAAACACACCCTAGTGTTACCCTGGTCCACGTTTTCGCCTATATCTATACTTTCTAGGGGTATTACGGTCCCCGTTTTGGCCTCAATCTCGAGACCCGAGTCACCCACGGGTACGAAAAATACCCCGTATCAAAGCACCCATAAACAGCTTTCATTTGATGCCCACATTTTACAAACATATCCCAGGATTACCCAGGTCCACGTTTTGATCTCAAGACCCTATCCAGAAAGTCATAAAAAGTATCCTATGTCTGTCTCCTGGTTCTAAGCTACCCCTCCACCAATTTTCAGCCAAATCTGTTCATACCGTTCTTGAGTTATAAATAGTGTAACTAACACCACTTTCTCTTATATATGTATATACATCACATTAGAAACTTCAAAAATAACAGTATTCTCACCAATTTAATGGATGTTATTATACAATCTACAAACTTCAATCACTCTATCACTCTATTAAAAAAAGCGCATGAAAATCCGTTGCGTAGTTTAAGGTTTAAGCATTCAAAGGGACATGGGACAGAAAGCGACTTTGTTTTAAATATGTAGTGATAGTGATACATGCAAAAATACCAAAAAATAAAACTTTTTTGAAGAATTTTAAGGAAATGTTTAATATTTTTAACGAAAGATTATTTTTCAATAGATGTATGCATTCTTAACCATTTATGTTACATAAATATGTATGTACATACCTATGTCAAGCTGATATGATATGAAAATACATACATATGTACATTCATACATGCCTATAAACCTACGCCCGAATTTAAATAACGCAGCGAATGCTATGTACATATGTACGTATGTGTCGCATCATGCCTCACTCAAAAGCAATTAGCGCGCACAGTTGACACCGAACAATCACACACACGAATTTTTTGGTAAAAATGTTACTTTTGTTTAAACAATTTGGCTGATATAAGAAAGGAATCAAGTATTTTTTTGATGCAGATCGAAGGTAAATATTTCAAAGTTTTACTGAAAAGTAGAATTTTTTAAATCCATCCATCCGTTTATGAGTTATAGCTGTGTAAACAAAAATTTTATGATTTTTTACTACATTTTGGCAATTTGCCACGCCCCTATAATATATATCTTCAAATGATATTAACTGTACCATCTCACGTAGCTAAGCTTTCAAATGCAAAAAACCGTTTTAAAATCGGAGCATTCTGTGTGAAGTTATGTGCATACATGGCATTTAGTGACTTTATTTTATAAGATTATAGAAGATATTACTTCTGTTGCATACTTTCAGGCTGTTTGCTTCTACAGCTGCGCAGCGGTAATAAGCAGAATATACTCAAAATAGTTTTACACGTATACCCACTTTTAATGATAGCGACAATGTCCTACCTCTAGTAATGGACGTTGAGCTTAAGCATATTTAATTATGAAACTGAACGCCGTATAAAATGACATAGCTAAAGCGAATAAATACACCTCACAGGGCGAAGGCGAGGATTGGAATCCGAAGCTTTCTAGCCACACATCCAGCGAAGTGTTGCAATTTGAAAGGCATCCAAGACATCATGACTACAGCGATCTGAGACATGCATAATCAATGCAATATGAATACTAAGCCCCAATCAGCATACTAACAAACCAAACATACCGATAACCTCTAGCCTGCCGACAAAAATTCGAGAAGGTTAACGACTGGCTAGTGATCTGCAGAAACGTCATTGCTTACAAAGACAAGCGGAAATCCCATAAACAAGACCATTTCAGACCGAACAAGCAACATACCAAAAAAAGTTTACTGAAACGAACAATTAAGCTGATCAGTGGCAGTTCGAAAGTTTAACTTTTGTGTCGATCGAAGCCAAGGGAACTTGAGGCTAAACGATTTGGCTAGGAGTATGTATGTATCAGTGGTGACGACGTGCACAGCAGGAAAAGGAATACAAAACTCATTAGACCACCAGTAGCTAAAGTAGTGTGCCCTTTCTAATGGAATATTAAATGGTAGTAATGGGGTGATGAGTAGTGGGGCTCTAGAAGATTTATCTCGTGTAAGTTTTCACTAAGATTAAGCAGTTGTGTATCTTGCTGCAAAACTCGATAACGGCGCAAAAAATTCACTTTTATACCATTTCCCTAGTATTGCTTTCACTATTCATCCAATGTCAGTTGCCTAGTGCAAACTACCATTTGCTATAGTCTGGCCTTAATTTGCAAATTGCCTCCCATCGTCTGTCTAGGTATTAAGTAAACGAATCAAATACTCAACCATACTGGCCAAAAAGTTTCAGCTGCTCTGCTTCGCCACATTCCTAAACAAACATCAGTCCATTGAGGAAATGAAATAGGAAGTAAGCTGCTGCAATGCACTCTGCTGCTACAAGAACAACAACAATCAACAACACATCTTTGTTTCCTTTTCTTTTGTTTAAATATTAATTTGCTGAATAGGTTGTATGGCTCCTTTATATGCTACAAAATGTGATTAATTGGAAGAAAATCGAATAGCTCGATCGAAATCTATTGTCTTCCATTATTCTTAGTAAGTGAAATATAAATTACGCGTAGGTTGCTATTTATTTATAAACATACACTGAAACTGCCTTTAATGAGCGATAATACAAGCCAAATAAGGGGGCATGCACGAGTTTCTAATCATGTGCAAGAGGACTGTTCGTAGAGTTTCAAGGGAAAATATTTCGGATTTAATATAACATACGCCTAAAGCATGTAACATTTGATGTGTTGTCATCCTGCAGCGAGCATATATATATTGCATGCTTTTAGGCTCGAATTACAATATATTTTTTATAGCTGAAATCGGACAAAATTTAAACGGCCTTTAAAAATCGGTGGCACTGTCTGCTGTCAGAGGGGTTCGCTTTAGCTCAACCCTCCCATCTGCGGGGATATTTTATCCATCTGTCTTGGCTGCGAGTCACTCGATTCATAATAAGGGCTTACACCTTAAGCCATATCCACTCCAGCAGATTTTACCGTAAAAGAAAGCCTAAACTACGAAATAAGCCTCTTCATCTGTAGCTATTTATATGGACAAAACAAGTTCCTAATTGGCTTCTTCAGATAAACCTTAGCTAGGCAATCGAAAAGCTCTATCTGCTGCTCTCTCAGATGAATAATCAATGGACACATACTGTGAGCATAAAGCCCCTTTATCTTTGATGCTGACAAACTATAAAGAAAGTGACAAATCTATCAAACACACATCTTCTCAACCTTGGCCTCTACCTTAAAAAAACATGAAGCACATTTCGTACGAAATAAAATAACAGAGGGCCTTAAACTATGCAATATTTTTAGCTGTTTTGACACTTTTTCCAATTTCCTACTGGGTACATACCTAACTTATGCTATGAAAGTTGCAAACATTTAATATTCATGTCAAATAAAAGGCTACCAAGCTTCGTTGCACAGTTGCATGCCACAAATGCAGTGCACTTTTGTATGCATTACACGTTTACTTTCCAATACATTGATAGTTGTATGTGACTGTGTATGTGTGCATAGTCGTACATTCAAAAAAATATTATTTTTGAACAAAGTTGTGATTAGCAATAAGACTAGATAAAGAGTTAAAGCGGAAAAGGAGGAGGAGCATCTAAAAGCTAATTGAAGTCTATGTAAGCTTGATTTTAATTATTTTTAGCAGATTTTCAAAGGAACTTTGATAAAGTTGCTAATACAGATTTAATAGTAGAAGCAACTTTTAATGAAGCGAGTGTGAGGTTGTAAGGCTTACATGAATTATGCACTTGCTTAAAAAAAGAAATTGATGAAAATCAAGTAAAGTGCTTTTGGCCGAAACGTTCTCCTTTGTAACTTTTTCACACTTAATCTTCATTTTACTTCCACTTAACTACTATTTTCATGCCAACACTTTCGCCTACGCCATATTACCGCCACTGTCAACGCTATAGTCTACTTTAAGGCGCTATTATTAATGAGCATCTTAATTCAAATGTAATTCTTGTTTTACGTTTTTTAAGTTTTGTTGCCCCCAAACAGCTGTTAAAAGTAAATAAGCTACTTAAGTCGCGTTCATCTTCAGCTGCTGCATATTTATTGAAAAATTAAGGAAATGAACAAAAAATAAAATATTTAGCGCATCATATCATTGTGGAGCATCATTGGCGTGGATATCGCTTTTGGCGCGTTTGTTAAATAAATAAATTTGCATTGCTGCTCACATCATTTACTTATCGCTTCTGTTTTTGCTTATTGTTGTTGTCGCAGCAAATTTAGTCAATACAGCAGCTGTCTTTTGTGCATACAATTAACTGTGACCAAACGAAGACTGCAGCAGTGAACGGCGATTTTCTAAGCATATTTTTCACTTACTGTTCGCTGCTTAATATCCTTTATATGTTCTCTTTCCACATCTTTCGGCAGTAAATGCAAATGCCAGCTGCGCTATTTGCATATATTTAAGTGAGCTCCGTTTCAACTTGCTCGATTGTCAGTGTCATGGTCGACGTGCAAAGTGTTGCAACTGCAAGAAAACCAAGCAAATGCAGAATCGTACGGATTCAATGTTCTTAACTTAAGTCTTCTTGGAACGTTGCAATACTGATACCTTCAGTAGCAATAGCAGGCAGTGATGGGTTTGACTTTTGTGTCAAACGTCGGTTGCGCTTAAAAGACGCAGTGATTTGTACACGTGATTTTTAATAGTGCAGGACAGCAACTAACTCAAAGAGAGTTTTTCCACATGCTTTCATTTTCAGCAATAGAATGCAGAAAGACGCTAAACGAATTTGCATCGCGTTACGAGACAGCTGTTGTATGGGTTCCAGGTCACAGCGGTGTACCCGGGAACTATGCTGCCGATGAACTAGCGAGGAAGGCTACTGACAGACAGAGCTAAGCTAGCTGAAGAACATTGCTCGGCCTCTTGCTGCGTGCAAATACTGGCTAACTTCATTTTTCACCAAGAAGCAAATTCAAATGGACGCTAGAACCCACATGCGAGGTGTCCAAACAAACCTGGCCTCGTATAAATGAGAATCGAACTACGTTCCTCATTAAGCTCAACCGTCACTCCTTAAGTCCGCTGATCGGGATACTAACAGGCCACTGCCAGATGGGAATTCACGGCGAACGCATGGGAATTCCAACCAACGATTTTTAGTCGGAGTTGTAGGGATGAAGAGGAGATAGAAAGCGTCGAACACTTGCTCTGTAGATGCCCTGCTCTGGCCAGTATACGTATGGAATGTCTGAATAAGTATTTCATTGAGCTGACTTGCTCTGCGGAAATCGAAAATATTCTACGCTACATCAGAAGGACCAATTGGTTCAAATTCTTGCAAATCTAAAGGAAGAAGGGCCATAACAATGGGCCATCCGGCCTCACATTTCTGGGAGGAAGCCACTTTAACCTAACGTAACTTTCATTTTCATGACTTCCTCAAAATTTTTAAAAGGCAAGGTGACTCCTAACCGCAACTCTTATAGCAGATATTTTTATTTTTAACCGAAAACGTGACTAAAAAATAATTAAAAATTAAAAGGATTTATAAAACACTTTAAGCATCAGACTAGTTTTCGTTGTTGGATTCACGGTAATCATGTATCTAAAGAAGAGTCGTGACCGGAGCTGTGATTCCAATGCAGCGGTAATCGCATTTGTCATAATGCAAATGTAACTGTGGGTTAGCTACTGGTCTAAATTTTAAAACAAACATATTACTTTGTGATTGGTAATTAGTGGTTTTATTGCTGCATTAAAATATAAATCACTAGTGACATATGTCAAGGCATGGCCTTTGCTGAAAAGATAGAACACAAAAAGAACAGTTTAAAAATTGGACAAATTAAGTTAGCATTTCTTCACTTTTCGAGTTAGTCACAGTGATTTTTCAGCAGTCACGTCAGTTTTCACTGAGTAGCGCTAAAAAAGTGACAGTAACGCAAATATTTTCCATCCCTAGCTGCCTAATGCGCACATACCTAGCTGGCTATTGGCAAGCAACAGCGCGCTCATTATTTGCATGAAATATTACGAAAGACAGTGAGCGTCAAAAGAAATACCGTAAAATTTGTTGTTTTTATATTTCGTTTCGGCATCATCGTTCATCGTTAGCATGGGCTTGATGTATGCCTAGTAAGCTCATGCGCCCACCAAAATGCCCATAAAAACATGAAGATGTTCTTAAAGCTGCTTTAATGATATTTTTAAATGGGAATTTTTTTTTGATTTTCATTGTTGCACAGTCATGAGTGTTACGTACTCTGTAATGCACATGTGTAAATACCAAAATGTCAATAATCACTCACGTAATTGATGTCGTACGAAAATTGTTATTAAATATTGAAATGATTTCTTTGTACCGAAAAAAAAACGCGAGGAAAAAGCAATTTCAGATTTTGTAAACACGCGTGGAGCTCTTAATAAATGAACACAGATTTTTGCTTTGGCTTAAAGTATAAATAAAAGTTAAGAGGTATACTTGGAGCGTGTTAGAAATAGCTCTTTATTTGATTGTAGAATTCATTTACTTGGGCTATATACCTATTTCAAAGATTTTCCGAAAGTACATGGGAAGGACGGCAACGATGCTCCGTCTGAGGTTCTGACAAGACCACTCACACCCATGTGCAATAGAAATATATGAACCTAAATATGTACAACCAAAGCAGCACTAATACAGCGACCTACACATGCATACTAAAAGCAGTAGGATTTCTTTGACCTAATTTTGTTGTTGTTATTGTAACGATAAGGGAACTCGCCAAAGGCATTGGCCTTTGTCAGATGCAGATTCTGTACGTTCCGGTAACAAACACCATTAAGGTACTAGTCCGACCATTTCGGCAACGATTTATATGACCATATTGAACCTTCTAGGCCATACCGCTTTCCACACCCCCTAGTTCCATGAGGAACTTGGGGTCACCAGAGCCTCGGTTGTTAAAGAAACAGGATTCGCCACGGGTAGGTGAGGTTGACAATTGGGTTCCAGAAGCTATATATTGCGACCCCTCTCAAAGGGTTGCGCTACACAACTCCTTGAATCAATTTGGTATTTTAGTCGCCTCTTACGATAGACATACCTACCGCGGGTATATTCTAAGCCCTCTAACCCGCTGGCGCATTTTGACCTAAAGCGAACTCTTGTTGAACTCGTGCAAGCAGAATATTTGGGAAACCACTTAGCTTAGCTAACAGCTTCACTATTTCGAATGCTCGTTAGGAGCGGGGTCATGGCAAACACTATCGCTTTTTTTGCATAACAGATCCAAGATTGCTAAGTTTAATTAGAGCGAACTCAGCTGACATCTTCGTTTTTCATTCTCATCAAACCGGCATTTTCACGGTTGCCTAAAAACATTTCAGCAGCAGCATGGCTGCTTAGTCATTGGAAAAATCCAACCTGTCTTTATCAAGAAGAGGATTTACCAACAACCACCTAAGGTAGCTGAGCTAACTTATTCTGCTTTTTGGTAGCCCTAACTGTGGCAGAATTTTTCTAGATACCAGTTGCTCCGAGTTGTAAGGAGACTTGTCTTGGATTAAATTGTAGCAGCTGACCACATCTTCCGACGAGAGTATATCTAAGGCTGTACTGTACTGAAGACCTTGCCCGAAAAGTTTCGCTATAAAATTTATGTCGTCTTTGGACATCTCGTAAGTGGCACAGCTATTTTTGATACAAAAGGACACGCTCAAATGGAATGTGACTCTCAGAGTAGTGACTTCGTACCGTTATTTCCTTAGCATTTCAATTTCGTTGTTGGAGAAGTCAAGCGACTGCAATACTAGCAACATCTTGCAATATGCAATGATCTTGCTGAACAAGTATTTTATGCAATTCAAGGCAGACAAATTGTGTTAGCTTTAGGCTTCAACATATTTTTTCCACAAAGTCCAATAAAACCAATTCATAAACTGACAAATTCCAACAACAAACGCGTAGCTTTGGTACAAGCAAACATTATTATTATTATTATTTATTTATTATTATTCTCATGATTTATAATAAGATTACACTTAACCCGCGAAGCTAGGAGCTTGTCTGCGGGTAAAATAAATATGTACTAAACAACAAGTTTTACAAGAATACAATATTTGATAGAAGAAATCAACTATTTTATAGAAGAAGCAGCTTTTAAGATCATTGAGACTCAAAAATAGAATTAATCATTATATTGGAGACCGTGATTGTATGCGAAATAACTTTTCAATAAGTAAAATAAATAAAGATTCTCACAATAAACTGTATATATTGTGACGATTATGAGTGACACTAAGTGATACTCACATCCCTAGTCTGATGCTAAGTAAATGAAGTCACAACAACAATAAAGCAGACAGTCACTTGTATCTACATAAACGAATCAATCATTATGCCTACACATATGTAGGTACACGCAGCTGAGAAGCAAGGCACAACCACATGCATATATCTGAGATACTCCTGAAAGTATGCAATGAGAGAAGCTATAAAATCGTGCAATTGTAGTTACAGCTGAGAAATTTGAGAGCTGATGTCCAACTAGTAGATTCTGGAAATGGAAGCGCCTAGAAGATGCGAACGTTGAAATCAGAGAGTATAAAAGGCAGCAAATGTAGAGGCGCTGGAATTCAGTTTGATTTGAGCTATCAAGCAGTTTCAGTTAAGCACGCTATCTGTCGGGAAATAGATCAGTTTCATTTGAACTATCAATCAGTTTGGTTATTAAGCAAGCTATTCGTTGCAAAGTATGAGTGTTATTGTGAAGTACTTTAATAAAGGCCATTTTTCCATTATTCAATATTGGAGTAATTTATTCAACAGTTTAGCGATACGAACATTGGCAGAAGATTGCAAATAAGGGGAATTGCAGTAAATTCGTTACAATATTTTTTATAAGCTTTTATTTAGTTTCACTTGGCTGTTGTATGTATTGAAATCTTGCAAGCTAAATTTGATACACTTCCCGGTGTCCGATTGAGCTGAAATTTTGCACACATGTATAACTCCGATGACAATGCAATATTACTTTGCGAGAATTCGATAAATTAATCTATAACAGAGTCATCGGGAAAAGTTTTGTATTCACAAGGGAATAAAAGCCCAAGTCCTCAAGAGCGCAGGTAACTTCGCTTTGTTTGGGTATGCAAGAAACGTAGAAGTTAGGCTGTTATTCCTCAATGTTGCATACTTTTTGTTGCATACTTTTCTGCGCACTTGATTTTGTTTTACAGATTTTTGGAGATCACGGTTGCCACTTTGGGTCCATTTCGACCAAAAAATGGTCCCTTCCAATTTAGGCGAGGCATTAAAAAGAAAAGTGTTGGCAAACACACTGTCGTTAATTGTGGATGAAACAGCCGACTTATGAAAAAAACTCTTGTTTAATATATATAATAATAATGACTAGATATTTCCATCCGTTATTAAACACTTAGGGAAAGACTTTTGTCACTAGTAGAGCTAAAAGTACGTATTTCAAATGCACTTGCGCCTCCAACAAATTTGACAGCTTGCAACTGATGAAGCGTGGAGTTTAATGAATTGAAAACTAAGTAAACGAATGAAACCTAATTTATTTTATATTAAGTGTACTTGCCACTTACTTAATTCAAGCCTACCGAGAGTTATTGAGAGTTTGTGAAGGCACTTCGATATTTAAATCTTTTTCACCCAGCACAGAAATATTTTAACTCGAAAGCAGAAATAGTTCTTGAAGGCGATAACTTTATAGATGTATAACGAATGCGATTAAAAAAATTTATTTTTATATTCAGCTTTTGAAGCAAATGCAAAAGAGATTTGATTTTGGAAGAAATATTTTGTGTAAAATTAACCCCGTAGGTGCTAGCATTAACCCCTGATTCTAGGTGACAAAACTCACACTTACTGAATCTAGGCTATGATATAAAGTTTAAACGTTAAGAGAAAAAGTAAGCATCTATAGAAATAGAACTAACAAAATTGCTTAAGTAGTTTCATTTATGCTCTACTGAGTTTTCCACGTAGTTCGACCAGAACGCAAACTTTTGAACCCTTCCTTACTAAAATTTAACTGCGCTATATATTTTATTTCATTGCAACCAACAACATAATGCTGAAACTAAAAGTTTTGTGAGCAAATCTAGGTTCACAACGTTAGGTAGGTGAACGACATACACCTATTCTAGAAATGTGAAAATATAATACCACGAACTACATTTTTGTTTTGTTTGTTTCTTGAATTTAAGCAAAGTATTTATTATATCGAATAAAATTTTATATAGGAAACCATGGAAACATCCTAAAGTTTTGTATTTTACAACGAATACGACCTCCTTATATACCAATAAAATAAAATAAAAATTTGGTCATTTTTTTTTAGATTTCCGGGAATTTTGGTCCAAAATGAAAACATGGTGTGGCAACCATGTTGCCGATGGATCAGAGCAGAGATCTGCAATTAGTAGTTGTAACTGGAAACGCGACATAGGCAAAGTCACAATAAAATATGATTTGAAGTGAGCTAACACTCGAAT